>JASDQU010739847.1:220795-245123 GCA_032191745.1 Picea mariana
ATGAAGATCAAGTTAGTGAAGAATTTGGCGCCACTTAATTCATCCAGGAGGTTATCAATGACATGAATGAGGAATTTGTCTTTGATGGTAAGTTGGTTGAGGGCACAAAAGTCAGGACACATTCGCCAGGAAACTTCTTTCTTTAGGACCATGACCACAGGAGAAGAGTAGGGGCTCGTACTAGGGCAGATAACGCCTGCATTAAGGAGTTCCTGGACCATTTTCTCAATTTCATTTTTTTGGGAAAAGGGGTGACGATACGGAAGGATATTGGGAGGAAGGATTCCGGGTACAAGGGGAATGGAATGATCATGAACACCACGGGAGGGAGGGAGTCCTTAGGGAGTGGAAAATACCAATAGATGTTTAGAAAGGATGGCTTCAAGGTCTTGCGGGACTGAGGGTGTCTCTGTTGCTTGTATGGCATGGATTTGGGCAATAACACCCGAATGACCTTTTTTGAGCAGCTTTTCCATGTGATGGGAACTAATGATCTCAGGTGAACTGACGATGATGCCTTGGAACTTATATTGGTGGCCCTCCTGGTCGAATTGCATGGTTAAGTCTTTAAAATCCATGAGAGTGGGACCCAAAGTCCTTAGCTAGTCTGCACCCAACACAATGTCACAACCTCCCATGTTGATAGAAAACATATGGGATTTCAGGTGGTAGTCACCAATTTGGAGATGCACATTTTCAAAACACCCTCCACATTTCATGGAACCACCATTGGCTATCATGATTTGGAAATTATTGATGACATGGATGTAGCAATGAGTTTCTTAGCCAATGTGGCGATGAATAAAATTATGGGTGCTGCCACTATCAACCAGAATGATGACCTTCCGATGTTTGATGTAACCGATTAGCTTGAGGGTTTGGGGAGCGGAGAAGACAGTGAGAGCATTGGGGGAAATGACCGGTTCTACTTTGGGAGGGTCTGAGGGAGGGGTTATGTCAGTGGATTCAAGTGACTCAGACACAAGGGGAGTTTCTACATCCTCTTCCGAAATATCCTCGGATATGGCCATAAAAATCTTTTGTTCTTTACACTTGTGGGCTGGGAAATATTTGTCATCATAGTTATAACAAAGGCCTTTGAGTTGGCATTCAACCATTTCAGCCCTGGTCAATTTTTGGATCTTTAGTGGAGCAGAGGGAGTAGTGGGATTTGCTGGTTTAGGGTGAGGGATAAAGGGAGGTTTTTGGTTTTGAGAAGATACAACCTATTGTGCTTCTTTATCTCTTTTAGTAGCCTCCACCCAACTTTGAGGCCGAGCCATGAGGACATGGGCCCAACTCTCATCCTTGAGGCCACTAATAAAACACTCTCGAAAAAAGGCATCAGACATGCCCTCTGTTCTAAAGCCAGGCGCTCAAAGGCAGCTATACAGTCTTCCACTGTTCCTAATTGTTTCAACTTTGTCAAACAACCCAAATGGTTGGTGTCAGTGTCAAAGCATTCATAAAGCTCTGCCACAAAGTGTGTCCAAGCAATATAGCCTTGACGAGAAGTTTTTCTCCATTGCCACCATTGCGAATGTTATTGATCTAGATGGAGAACACCATACTGGAGTTTGGCCAAGTCATCTGTAATGCCGTATAAAGATAAATAATGTTCCATTTGGGTTACCCAATCAGTGGGGTCCGAGCCATCAAATTTGGTCACATCCACCCGTGGAAGGCATAGGTCACATTGAAAGTGATGGTTCTGAAAGTTATGGGAATGAGAGGAATGGTCACCTTCAGTATGTGGAGGTGAGGAAGAGGAAGGTTATCTGTAGGGATATGCAGTTTGGTGTAGAGTGCCGAAAAGACAGATTCAAGATGGGTGGTGAGGTCTTGTTTGGTTTCCTCCATTGAGGAATGCATGGTTGTATTGATGGTGACAACATTGGCACTGAGTTGTTTCACTTCTTGTTGGGTCTCGATGAGACGAGATTGCAAGGTGTTGAAACGAGCTTCCAAGTCTTGGCTATGGGTATGAGCCATGAGGATGGGGGAACTGAATAGGGGCGGGCGGGGTCAATTTTTTTTCTTCCGAAAAATGATATTGATGAATGTGATAAGGGAGAAGAGATGAATCCAATGGAATAGGTTTCAAATAATGGTGAAAAAATTTCTAGACTTTTTATTTTTATTTTTTATTTTATTACACCTGCGGAGTTATACTCCGGTTTTAAGAATACTGCAGTGATGAAATGCCAAAATGATTAACCAGGAAGAAATGTGTAGTGATTTGGAAACCCGAACACAGTTGCGCGACAATAGATCTTGTCTGTTTTAATTTGTTTATGTTTCTGTCCCCAAGGGTTAGGTATTCAAGGGTTCTACAGACAAGGGTTTTCCCTGTGCTATAGCTCTCTGATCTATGTGCGTGGTCCAACAATAGTACTCGACCCAATATCTCAGGGCACTAACTAAGGAGGATAGACCGTACCCTTAGCCATACTACCCGACTACCCAGGTACTAGAGAGTATCTTCTCGAGTGCTGTTCTCGGTGACATTATAGCAGTCAAGCGACTAATCGGTTTATCTAAAGAGGGCTTTAGGTAATCTAGGATGATCCATACACATGTGATGTCTGATGCACTACCACTCGAAGGGGTACCAACAGGGGTTATAAGGGTGGCCAAAAGATGTGCGCTTAAGAACCACTTGTATTTTCTGCATGTATGAATCCTTCAACCACAGGTTTATGTGCATAACGACAAATATCTGTGGCTTAAAGACGCTGGAATACGTCTCTACCCTGAAAAAAATTTAACCCACACTTTCTGCTGAGGAAAATGCTCCGATACCACTTGTAATATACCAGATATATAAAGTATGCAGAACATAAATAAAATGCTAGAAATGGCAGAATAACAGTAATATAACCAGAACAATCACCATAATGATATAAGAACAACAACATAAATAACACTTTGATTCTGAAAGAAATGTTCACAGGCCTCTTCGAGGGGGCAACCTCTAGTTGAGTAGCACTCTATTACAATATTATCCAAGCTAGAGTTCTCATACCCTCGACTCCTATTTATACTAAATATGTCTATTAAAAGAAGCATCTAGAGGAAGATCCTTCTAGAAGCAGAAGCTTCTATTAGGTCTTCTTACATCTGCCTTATTCTATTTTATTGAAAGGCCTTATTAATATTGACCTTTATTACATCCGAATATATTGTTCTACCTATGTGCGGGTTAGGACCCTAACAAAATCTGAACTCAATAAAATTTATAGGCTTAAGTTAAAATACCCACCCGATGATCTAAAATGGATCTATAACAAAGAAATGCTCTTTCTAATGGATTTTTATGTGCAAGTTCAATGGTCTGAAAATCCTTCATCAAAACCTTGGTTGAAGCCCTGTTTTTTTTCACACCTTAGAAATTTTAATGTATGTGGAATTATGGAAAAGTTGGACATAGCTTGTTAGCTTTTCACTTCACATTAAATATATAAATCAAGGGAAAGGATGGAAAAAATGAACTAAGGGAAATTCTATGTAGTGACCATACATATAAGCATGTGTCAGTGTGGGAAATATAGAGTGGAGCCTACTCCACATCCCACACCCCACACCCTGCACTTTGTAAATTTTAGGCTATGCAAAGGTGAGACATGGTGCAAAACATGTATAGCATTAGAAGTGACGTCGAGATGAACTTGTTTTCATTCTTTGCACTCCACACTTTGCAAAAGGATAATAAAAGAGAAACAAGGCCTAGCTACCTACTTGGTAGATGATGTGGCCACATAGGTTGATGGAATATGTACAACCCATTGAATGGGAAGATGCTATGTGGCATCCACATTGGTAAAAGTAACATTAAAAGAAAAAAACATAACAACAAAATTCATTACAGGAGGTGATTATGCTGGATGGGTTTTGCTGACATTCAAGGTGCTGAGAGGTAGATGAAGGATGACGATGAACATATTTGGGACCCTCATGGCCTTTGGGATACAAAAAAAAAATAAAGATAAATTATAAATAGGTAGAACCGAGACAAGAAACGGGGATCTTCATGAATATCCATTGTATCAAGTTGATAGCTGAGTAAGGAAGTGCAAGTATAGATACATATATTTAGGCATTATTAGTGCAAAAAAGATATTTTTCATTTATTCAAGATATATGCCAATAAAAAAGCACATGCCTTTTCTTCCTAGAAAAGAAGAAGTGATTTTATTAAAATAACAAAATTACATAAGTAGATGCCAAGGGAATTCCTATAGCAAGATTGATCAAAATTTTCCAAAAGGGACATGCAATCTATTGTCGAAGTGTATGTCCATCAAAATGTACCAACATAAGTGAAAAGTGGGTTGTGTGAAACCCATCATATATGTCGGCTCATATACAAGTACCAAGAGTTGAAAAAAACAACAGGTTAATAACAAACTGTCCATATAATAATACAGGTAAATAGTCAAAATTATGTCCAAACAAACTAAGCATTGTAGATTAATATCCCGTGAATCACCAAGTGTTGTGAAGATATTCAAAAGGGCCATACGATGTCTTTTCAAATATCTTCCACATGTCTCTGTCCATCGCTAGACCAACCTTTGAGAGTCTATCTGATTCCTCATCTTGGATTCTATACACATGATTGAAAGAGGTGTGAGTGTAAAATGAGATGGTTCTTTGAATATATTGAAAGAGAGGTTGAAGAGAATAATTATGAAGAGTGGTTTCCCCATTTATGCATTAGATGATTAACATCGAGTCTCCATAAAATTTTAACTGGGAAATGTTTTTTTCCTTTGCTAGCAAGAGAGTGAGTTTTAGAGCCATTAACTTGCATAATATTTTCATGGCTGGACTCAAGCTATGGAGATGGAGTGGTCCTTTAGGAAGAATATTGCCCCCCAAAACTTGCCTATTGTGGGGTTTCCTTATGTTGCTCCATTAAAAAAATCCCAGGGAATGCCTTTAGAGATACATTTTGTAACATCCCCACTATAATCTCTAGTTTAATTAATGTTTAATGTAGACATAATAAATGTCTACGACCAAGCGATGTAATATGCAAATTGTATTTCTATGTTTTAATAATAAAATGTGATACCAAATTCTAAGGGAACATGGATAGAGATGGGGAATAAATTAATCCATAAGAGAGGGGAGGGTCTAAGAGAATTCCTAAGAGAGATCCAATGGGGAATTACCCATGTATATTAATTCAACCCATTTTCCTAAATTTGCTATTGGTATATGAACTTTCTAATTTTCTGATTGAGTGTTCTGAAAGCCAATCATTGAATACATGTAAGAGGGTGGGTGTGAGTGGTTACATCCCATAGTTATTGGGCACATGGGGGATGAATACAATCATCTTGGGGATGTGTGTGAGTCAAGAAAGCCAAGCCAAAGGGAGGAAATTCATATGGGCTGGGACAACTATTTTACACAATGAGATTTTTTGCATGAGGAGCAAGTAGAGAGAAAGAACAGAGCTTGGAGCTGGTGCATCCATGGAGGGAGAATACTAGAGCATGCTGGAGCATATCTGGAGAATTTTGGAGCTGAAGATTGAAGATCTAGGTTGTTAGGCCTAAAGAGTGAACTCCTGAGTGAGTTGCACTAAAACAACAAGTGTTTGTTGTTGTTTTTGGTAGTTTTTCCTAGCTGTGAATTCCCTTGAGTTCCCAACTGAGAGAATCCTAGCTACCTATGCCATAGAGACCCTGATAAAAGAATAGGACACATGGGGGACTGATATTAGTGAAGGGGTACATTCCTTTGGTTGGACAGGTCAAGAGGAAGAGAGATGGTGGAAAATCAAGATAGTTGTAGGAGAATAACAATGAGTTGTGAGCTTATGAGCTGTGAGTGGATAGTGAGAGATCATCCTATTTTATGGATTAATAGCCTTATCTTGGGGATGAATGGTTGTTGATATTTGGAAYAATCGGTCTATGGTTTGGTGGAACGTCCATCCCAAGTAGCTGGTTGCACAAATTTTTTAAAAGATAAGTGTTTGATTTGTTCTCTATCTTGTATTTATGAGTTAAATTGTTCTGCATGAAATCTCTGTATTTGAGAATGATTTATATCCTGATGTGTTGAGTTGCTTAKATGCATTTCATGTCTATTTTAGAGTGTTGTAGATGCATGTAATTAATTGTAATAAACAACAATTAAATTTTTATGTAAATTGTAGTTGAAAGCTACACAGATTTATTTAGACGGTAGAATTTTTGTTTTTGTAAGTTTTCTACACCGTAATGTCCCTCGGTTGGGCTAGGGGACGTTACATTATGGTATTAGAGAATATGGTTCAAACCTCGATCTTGTATGGGCTCGAACCAATGCGTAGTTGAAAAATTCACCATTGTAGTTTTTGTCTGGGATGAATTTGTGGAAAAATGGTGAAAAATCAGAGATAATCCCAAAATTCGTGAGAAAGATTCGAGTTTAAATGAATCAAAGATGATTAAGAGGTTTAATGGATCCAATATGAAAATTTGCAGAGTTGAATTCGATTTGGAATGGTCGGATTTTGAGTTTTAATGGTTTTTGTAGAGTTGTAGGAAGTTTGATGAATCGACGACTGAGATCACTTTTGATCTTGAGATTGACGACTGAGATTCGTCATGATAAATTTAAAAATTCATAAGGTTTAAACCATTTGAAAGGTTGAGGAGATCAATGTCCATGATTCAATTTCATTGGTTTGTGAAGTGGATCATATTGACGGTCTGTATTCATTTCGGCTATTTGGAGGTTGGATCAGAATCAACGACTAAGATCATCTCAAGTGATAGAGCGATGATTTGTATTCATTTCAGCTGTTGGGAGGTTGGAGCAGAATTGATAGCCAATATCATCTCAAGTGAGAGATCGACGAACCAAATTCACTTGGGTTTTTGTCTAATATTTCTAAGTGTTGGAAATTTCCAAGAGAAACGACCAATGATCGATGGTCGGGGGTCGACCGAATTTAGCGAAGTGTTTTTATTTGCCGAGAGAAATCGCCGATGGGATGATGGTCAAGGGTCGGTTGAAATTAGTGAAGTGTTTCCAAGATAAATCGTTTATGGTCGATGGGTGAATGGTCGGGCATCGACTGAATTTGGCGAGGTGTTTGGGTCATCCAAGAGAATCGACCGATGGCCAATGGATAAAAGAGGGTGGTGACATGTCATTCCATGTCAACATCCACGTGTCATGCCATGTTTGCCAAGTTGAAATATTAGGATCATGTTTCATGCCACGTCAGCCAATTTGACATCTTAGGATGACATGTCATTCCACATCAACATCCATGTGTCATGCCACATCAACAATTGCCACGTCAACCCAAAAGTGGTTGATGGCTGACGATCAGGTCAATCGAACTAGAGAAGTGTTTCGTCAGTCGATGGGAATGACTGAAAGTTGATGGGATGATGGTTGGGAATTGAACGAATTAGTGAGGATTTCCATTCACCAATGGAAATCTTTGATGGCCGATGGTCGGGTCGACCGATTTAGCGTTCTGTGTGAAGCGTTTGTCAAGGAAATGGGATGACGAACAACGATTGGGTTGATAATTTGTGCAAAGTGTTGTGCGCGTCCACAGGAAAGTGTCGATCGACCGATGGCTTATGGAGTCCAGATCAATGAATCAGATTACACTCAATTTTGAGTTCAACAAATCAGATTAAAGGGTTGTTAACATAGTAAAATAATCAATTTTATGCGATTTTTTGTGGTTTTTGAAGGTCATTAACTTGCGGGGCGCTTTTGAGGCCCTCAATGACATTTTTAGCCAATCAAAACCCATGAAAATAGGGTGTCCCAATGTACACTCTATTGATGCAACTCAAATAAAATAACTCAGAGAGAGCTATCCAATGAGCTAAACTTTTTTCAAAACAAAGCTTGTATAAGAAAGTTACAACCAAAACCGTAAAGGTAAAATTTTGGCACAAATTTACTTCCAAAGGGAATATATCCATGCTTAGAAGTCCATTTTGGGCACAAGAGTAGTCTATCAAAATATTATGAACCATAGAAGAGAACTATGGAGTCATATTTTGGATTTGGGTATGTAAAATGTGTTGGGAGAGAAAGAAGACACATGTAGCAAACATATATAAATTGAGTAAAAGAACCTAAACTTCTTTGGACCATAAATTTCAGCTTGGAGCTTAGATTTGAGAAAACAAGCAGTTGATGGAAAGGTATTGAGGAGTCGAAGACAATTTGTACACCCAAAAATTTTATTTGGGCAACAAAGTTTTTCATAAATTATTAAAGATATTTCTGTAGTAGTAAAAGAATGGAAATTACAACATGTAAATGTTGTAACTTTTTACTCAGGACTTAGATTGAGGCATGAGTACAACCAATGGAAAGATGTTTCAGAGAGGAATACATCTAAGGAATGAAATTTTGACTTGGTTCATTATTTCCTTCATAAATTGATGATGAAATAAACTGTATTCTAATTGATGGAATGCTTTATGTTATGCATGTCTAACAATAATCATTACATGCACATTTCTTGCATAGTTAAAGGTACAATAAATAAACTTTGGTTCTTACATGAGGACTTATGGATGATGCGTAGAGATATTAAAACCATGAGGAAAAGATCATAGGTCTGCATGTAAACATGGGGAATGCTAAGATCTAGTCAAATGTAAGAAGGGATAGGCATGAGCCTGTCACTATGAGAAGCTTGCATAGGGAAGTCTATAGCTATAGAGCTGACAATGAAAGGATTATGAAGGCTCAGGAGGAGATACTTCAAATTTTGAATATGTTGCATAAGCATGTCAACAAAGACTTTGACACATAGAAAACAACTAGTTCTAGACAAGTGTCTGAATCTAAATCCCATAGAAAAAGGGATGATCATGGAAATGACAGGAAATCAAGAAGCATGAGTATGCACCATAATTCTCCAAGGAAATCCACTAGACAAAATCATGCAATTTTAGAGCCATGAAGTATCCCAAGTGTGTCTCCTATCTGGAGGCAAAGGAGAAGGCCCGAGGGAGACATCTTGCAAGGTGAACTCCAAAAAATCAAGCCACCAAATTTCAATGGTCAACATAGGAAGTGAAAAGAGGTCGAGGCCTGACTGTTGGAAATGAAGTAATATTTCCAGCTGCATGATTACCCCTCCCGAGTAGAAGCTACAATTTCCACCTACCACTTGCAAGGAAATGAAACCATGTGGTGGGATCAAATTAAGAAATCTAAGAACCTGGATGAGAAGAGGATCTCATAGAGGCAGTTCAAAGGATATTTCCAAGAGAAATATTTGTCTGACCATTACTATGAAAGGAAGATGAAAGAGTTATTTGAAATCAATTTGGGAACCATGTCAATGGACAAATATGAAAATAGGTTCTTTTAATTTTTGAAGTATGTTGACTTCATCAAGGATAAGAAGGTCAAAATCCAAATGTTTCTAAGTGGGTACCCTCCTTCTGTAGTGACAAGATTCAATATGATAACCCCAAAACCTTGGTAGAAACCATAAGGAGAGAAAGACATCTTTATGAACAAAACATAGGAAGGTGAGTTTTCCAAAAAGTTTGGAATGACAAGATGAAAAGAAAAAAGGATCAAAGACAAAAAGGTTTTAAGCCACCCTTTTTCAAGAACAATACCCAAGCAAATCAACAAGGACAATCAACCCAAAATGAGCACAAGAATACATATTGATTTGATAAAAGACCAAGGCAACAACCGATACAATGTCGGGGATGTGAGGGAAACCACTTATATAGGGACTACCCTAAAAAATGTTGAAGAATGAGGATTGTTCACAACATTCAAAAGGATGAAACAATGTAAGACATGGGAGGAAACATGATAAGGATTTATGCAATATTGGAGGACAAGCAAACAAAATATCAATCTCCCATGATTGAAGTGGAAGGTGTTAGCGCTCTGTAATTTTCCCAAGGCTGCGGGGGAAATTACAGAGGTAACCTCGAACCACTTGGAGACTTGGATATAGCCCTCCAAGACTCAGAGAGGGATCTCTCTTTTAGATTTAACTTGGTTTGTAAGGGATGGATTTTAGGCTAGCTATGAAAGTATGGGGTTTTTGATTTTTGAATGGTTAGTTTGGGACAGCAAGGAGGGCCATTGGACAAATGGGGTCTGCGCTTGAATATGTGTTTCATTCTCAAATCTTGACAAAGTTCTTACACAGGGCAAGGTAGCAGAAATGTTGGATCAAAATAAGTTTTGATGGTATTGATTTGAGGAAGAAATAGAGGAGGAAAAAGATAGGCAAAGGAGCATCTAAGAATTCCTTAACTGATCTCTTTAGATGAATAACATAAAGATTATCAAAAGGACAGATGCAGAGTATTTGTCAATAAATTATGCTTTGTGTACTATCTTCTGACAATGAGAAAATGAAAACAAGCGTAATGATCACAGGAAAACACTTAACAGAGAAAGAACGCTACCAACACATCTGCACATGAATCCTGTAAAAAGCATGTCCTTTACTGATCAGTCTTTTAACAATTATAGAGAAAAGTTTTCTCGCCAAGCACAGCCCACAGTCTAGCACAATAAAACACCTCTCATAGGTCCATCCAAATGGAAAAACATTCCACAGGTCGAAACCTCTCTTACTCAGCCCAGTCGAACCCTTGTTTTGCCTTTTACATGTGTATAAATAATAAAAATTGCCTCAGCCATTCAAGACTCGAGCTCCTAACTCTATTTTCTGAAAAGAGAAAATAGTTACACAGATAGGCACATGTCAATTGTCTCCTCAAACAAATCAAACAGTAAATTAAAGGAAGGTTCCATTTGCTAACTGCTGCTTGAAACATATGGCACGCTGGAGGTTTGTTAGGATTTGCTAGCAGCTGGAGAATCAATGCTCCAACTACTGCCTGAAATATAGGAAACTATGCCACTTGTGATCTAACTGCCAGGTGTTCTCTGTAAATGAACTCCATGTTTGCCATATGTCTCAGTCAATGACTAAAGTTGGGATATTTTGCCAACGNCTTGAATATGTGTTTCATTCTCAAATCTTGACAAAGTTCTTACACAGGGCAAGGTAGCAGAAATGTTGGATCAA
Organism: Picea mariana; assembly: GCA_032191745.1. Lineage (NCBI taxonomy): Eukaryota > Viridiplantae > Streptophyta > Pinopsida > Pinales > Pinaceae > Picea > Picea mariana. Next base: position 231,855 of record JASDQU010739847.1, read on the forward strand.
AATAAGTTTTGATGGTATTGATTTGAGGAAGAAATAGAGGAGGAAAAAGCTAGGCAAAGGAGCATCTAAGAATTCCTTAACTGATCTCTTTAGATGAATAACATAAAGATTATCAAAAGGACAGATGCAGAGTATTTGTCAATAAATTATGCTTTGTGTACTATCTTATGACAATGAGAAAATGAAAACAAGCGTAATGATCACAGGAAAACACTTAACAGAGAAAGAACGCCACCAACACATCTGCACATGAATCCTGTAAAAAGCATGTCCTTTACTGATCAGTCTTTTAACAATTATAGAGAAAAGTTTTCTCGCCAAGCACAACCCACAGTCTAGCACAATAAAACACCTCTCATAGGTCCAGCCAAATGGAAAAACATTCCACAGGTCGAAACCTCTCTTACTCAGCCCAGTCGAACCCTTGTTTTGCCTTTTACATGTGTATAAATAATAAAAATTTCCTCAGCCATTCAAGACTCGAGCTCCTAACTCTATTTTCTGAAAAGAGAAAATAGTTACACAGATAGGCACATGTCAATTGTCTCCTCAAACAAATCGAACAGTAAATTAAAGGAAGGTTCCATTTGCTAACTGCTGCTTGAAACATCTGGCACGCTGGAGGTTTGTTAGGATTTGCTAGCAGCTGGAGAATCAATGCTCCAACTACTGCCTGAAATATAGGAAACTATGCCACTTGTGATCTAACTGCCAGGTGTTCTCTGTAAATGAACTCCATGTTTGCCATATGTCTCAGTCAATGAATAAAGTTGGGATATTTTGCCAACGAGGATATTTTACCAACGAGAAGGGATCCTTCCAAATGACACTATGACACTTGTATAACAACTTTTAAGTGTACCCTCCATGGTATTATAGGAGTACAGAACTCGCCAAACCATACCCTGCAACAATAAAATTTGACAGTCATTTATGGATAAACATTGATGTTCATCCCCTTCAGCCATCCTATTTGATTTCATTTCCTCTAGTCTCCTCCTGCATGTCTGAAGTCCATAATGTGAGGTTATCACGAAGCAGCTGCATAATTAGAGTGCTATCCTTGTAAGATTCTTCACCTAATGTATCAAGCTCTGCAATTGCCTCATCAAATGCCTGCTTGGCAAGCGTACATGCACGATCTGGTGAGTTCAAAATTTCATAATAGAATACGGAAAAGTTAAGGGCCAATCCCAATCTAATAGGGTGAGTTGGAGCCAACTCTGCAATTGCAATGTCCTGAGCTGCCTTGTATGCAATCAATGTGCTTTTAGCAGCTTCCTTCCTCTGCCTTGGTTGCATCTGCCTCTATGTTAGCACCTGTGTTGCCTTCAACAACATTTCCCTTTGTAGTGTAATAATTTTGAGATTGAGTCCAGTGCTGAGTAAAAGGATCATACCCTGCTTTAGCTGCCTCAGAGGACTCAGCCTTGCAGGCACTTTCATAACCTGTTAAAGTTTCATTAACCTAAGTATTTAAAACAGAGAAGCCAACCTTGCAGACATTCATAACAAACTCATAAGAAGTGACGATAACAGGGAATGTTGGACCCACTGTTTGAGGCATGTGGGTATTCCTCAGCTCTTGTCGTTTGATTTTGGATCCATGATAGATTATAGCATTCATGCTTGGAACAAACCTATTGATTTAATTCACCCAATTGGATAGAGTAGAAAGAGGAGTAACTACTAAAAAATGCCCATGCATGCCCATCCCTTTCAGATGAGCAAGAAGACCAATAGTCTAAACTGTCTTTCCTAGACCCATTTGATCTGCCAGGATTCTGTTGAGCTCATTTTTCCACAGAGAAATCATCCACTTTACACCCTTAATTTGATAGGACTTTAACCTTCCCCCAATCAATAGAGGAACACGTTCCATCTGTTCTTTCCAGTTCTTCTCAATAAGAAACTTCTGAATAAAGTTGAGTTTGGCTAAGAAGCTCATCCAATTTGTTAAATAACAAATAATCTATCGGTGAAGTCCCATTGCTTAGTTGCTTTTCCATTTCTATCTTTTCTTGCTCAGCTTGCTCTTCTTCTATTTCACTATGCTTTCGCCTCTAATAAGGGACCTAATTCTCCAATCACCGTCTGATCCATTTGTGTAGCAGGCATACCAAATCCTTGCCCTGCTTGCAAGTTAGCCAACACAATATCCTTCCCAGCAACATGGTTTCTTGTGTTTTCATTGCAATTCTCATCCAATGAGGATGCTGATGGTCCTTGCATTTCTGACAAGAGAGCATCCTGCTGAGTAGCCTCTGTTGCACATTTCCCTGCATAGTCCTCATTTCCTTCTCCGAATATTGGATTTGAAGTAGGCTGCAATTTTGTTTGTCCAGAATCAACATGTATTTCTTGTGAAGATACAGTAACAGTTGTGTACTGTTCAGCATCATTGTCCGACATCACCATGTTCCTTGGATGCTAATTCATCCCACCTTATTTTGTATCCTCCATCTCTGTCAGACCACCAGTCTCAGGAGAAGCAATGAAGCCAAATAACAGATTGTCATTCAATTGTGATTCTAGACCGTGTGATTCAACATCTCTATGTCTTTCAATTGTGACTGGTGATCTAGCATTCAAATATTGTAATAAAGCACCTAATGGTGCATAAATCTCTCCCTTCACCTTTATAGACTGTATGCTTTACATATATTTTGTTGGTTTGACGCCGCATAAATTCTGGCTGAGTGAGAGCATAATGCTCCAAACTCGAAGATAAGCCACGGACCTCAGACAACTCATCATTAGAACTAGTTTTTGCAACCTTGGAATACTAGTGGCTGGAACTGAAGGGCATGCAGAGGGGTTGGAAATGCCTAGTAGCACCGTCGCCTAGAATTCGGGCACCCAAAACTTTCAACCTCAACATTTTCTTCTTCTGCTGTGGCTGGAGATCGTCTGTGTGTGGGGTTTTCAACTCTTCTTGGTGCCAAACCTCTGTCCGTAGGCCCAATATCACTATTTGAATAAAGAATTTGTAACCTGGGATCATTTAAAGAGCCTTCCTTGAATGCCATCTTTTGCACACCTAGCTTCATCGACACTTCTAAATTCAATAAATGCATAATTCCTTGATGGAAAACTCTTGATCTTCTCTATCTCACCAAAGAGAATCAGAGCATTATGAAGCCTTTGTTCATCAATGTTTACAAAATGAGGGTACCTTATCCTCGTAAGCGCCGACTCTCTGGATTGAGATATATATTCAGAAACTCCATATTGTGTTGTTTACGAGGGCGCCATGAGATTGTGAAACAACAACGATTTGATCTGTGTAAGGACCACAAATAGCCCTGACTGTCTGCACATTAACGATTCCAGAGCTTTAACCGAATGTGGCCCGATGGTATCCCTTGACAACTCATAACCTTCTATGCATGCATGTTTTTCTACGTTTGACACCTTGAATCCGGTTTCAAACACCTGGCACAGGGTTGAAAAGCTGCGTTTTATATATTTTTTGACTTTCTGTGGGCAATATCCCACATTTACGTGGTAAAATGAGATTTGGGCGTTTAAAAGAGCCAACAGTCACATGTTGTGTCAATGAAGTGAGCCTGAGGCTTGGACTTTGGAGTTTGGTGTTGGCGCTGGCTTGTGTGTTTGCTGTTGGTGCATGAAATGGCGCTTATCCTTGGTGTCGAGCATTCGGAGGTTGGCCCTAGGCCAATATTATTTTTTGGAAAAATATTTGTCAATTTTTTCATAAAACTCTGCATAAAGGCAAAGGCCGAGGGGCCAATTTTTTTCTAAATTCACCAAACATAGATTATAAAAACCCAAATTAGGCTAATAAACCCAGCTTTGCATTTACCCCCAAGAGTCAAATTTTTTGATTTCAAACCACTTCACAATTTTTAGCTAAAAATGCACCGGAACTCGCTTTGAATCTCGTGCGTAGGAACTCATTTTCTGCTTGGTCAGTGTCGAGCGCTTTTTGACGCCTTCGCCATGCGTCATGAGCAAAAGCATAAAGACTGAAATAGATAAGTATTATTCAAAACATTGATTCCCTATTATATAGGGTTCTAACAGAAGGTAAGATTGAAAACCATCCCATAGAATATTTAATTGATTCTGGAGCTAGCCATAGTTACATAAATTCTAACATTGTTGAAAGATTTCACTTTCCAAGGAGTAAGCAAAATAGATATTGGTTACTTCAGTTAGCCACATGGTCTAAGAGAAGGATCAATGCATTGGTTAAATATTGTTTGATAGACATAAATGGAATCAACACAAAGGTAGATGTGAACATCATACCATTGGGATCATATGATTGTCTAATTGGCATGAATTGGTTGAAAAAACAACATGATGTTCTACATTATTACAACAAGACAATCACATGTCTTGATGAAGAAGGAAAACAAGGAAATATTCAAGGCATTCCAAGAGCTGTAGCTGTTAGAGAGATTTCAACTATGTAGTTGAAAAATAGTTTCAGGAAGGGGTGTCATATTTTTGCAGCTCATATGGAAGAGGCAACTGGAGATAAAGTGGCAAGAATTGAAGACCATTTGATGCGGGATTGTGAAGATGTTTTTAGGGAAATCCCAGGATTTCCACCAAAGGGAGACATTGATTTTTCTGTTTATTTGGTTCTTGGAGCTGCCCCAGCGTCTAAGACACCTTACATAATGGACACACTAGAGTTGAAAGAGTTGTAGATGAAAATTGAAGAATTGTTAAAGAAGGGGTATATACGTCCAAGTGTGTCACCTTGGGGAGACCCAATACTTTTTGTGAAGAAGAAGGATGGAACCTTAAGGATGTGTATTAATTTCCGATAACTGAATAGGGTCACAATAAAAAACAAATATCCTTTGCCAAGAATTGATGATTTGTTTGATCAACTGAAAGGTGCAAGAATATTTTCGAAGATTGAATTGAGATTAGGTTATCATCAAGTGAGGATAAAGAAAGAAGACATCAACAAGACAAAATTCCGGACAAGACACATGCATTATGAATTCATGGTAGTACCATTTGGACTATCAAATGGCATGACTGTTTTTATGTGTCTGATGAATGGAGTTTTCAAGGAGTACCTGGACAAGCTTGTAATTATGTTCCTAGATGATATGCTCATGTACTCTAATTCGGAACAGGAACATGAGCAACATTTAAGAATGGTGTTGCAATTTTTAAGAGAGCATAAATTGTATGCTAAGCTAAGTAAGTGCATCTTTTATCAAAATAAGATAGAAGTTGATCCTGAGAAGATAGAGGCCATTAGAGGATGGCCAACGCTAGAGAATGTCACAGAGGTTAGATCATTCATGTTTCTTTCCAGTTATTACCAAAGATTCATAAAAGGATTCTCAAATATTGAAAACCCATTCACTTCTTTACAGAAGAAGGGAATACATTTTGAATGGATTTCCAAGTGTGAAGAAAGATTTCAACAAATGAAATAAATATTGACAAGTGCATCAATATTGAAGATTGTAGATCTGGATGAATATTTCATTGTGTGCACTGATGCATGTAAGGAAGGGCTCGATGGAGTCTTCAGTCAAAAAAATCATGTGGCATGCTATGAGTCCAGAAAATTAAAAAAGCATGAGAAGAGTTATGCTACACATGACTTGGACTTGGCAACAATTTTACATGCACAAAAAATGTGGAAAGATTATCTTATGGGGAGAAAATTTGAGCGAAGGACAGACCACTGTGGTTTGAAGCATTTAATTGGACAACCAACATTAAATTCCAGACAAACTAGATGGCTGAAATTTCTAAGTGAGTATGACTTTGAAATTAAGCATACAAAGGGAAAATAAAATCAAGTGGTTGATGCACTTAGTAGGAGATCTCATGAGAGGCATATTGCATCCATTAGCATGTACAAACATATTTAAAAGATAAAATTATTGAAGCTACAAATTCAGATCAATAGTATGTGAACATAAAAGAAACATTACGACAAAGTAATTTTCAGCATAAATTTAATTCTTATTAGCTGAAAGAAGATGGAGTTCTCATGTACAAATGAAAAGTATATGTGCCCAATTCCAATGAGCTTAAAAATATAGTGTTGAAGGAAATGCATAATGTGTTGTATGTCGGGAATCCAGGATATTAGAAGACAATTGCAGTAGTAAGAAGCTAATACTTTTGGCCATGAATGAAGAAATACGTGGCTAATTACATAACCAGATGTCTAGAGTGCCAGAAGGTGAAAACAAAGCATAGACATTCAACTGGGTTGTTATATCCATTGCCAATTCCGTAATGGAAGTGGGAAGTTGTCACAATTGATTTTATTACAAAGCTTCCCAGAACAGTGAAACAACATGATTCCATCATGTTGGTGGAGGATAAATTAACTAAGGCATCGCATTTCACTCCAGTGAAGACTACACACAAAACAAAAAATATTTCATAGCTCTATATGAAAGAAGTTGCTAGGCTACATGGAGTGCCTAAAGCATTAGTTTCCGACAAGGATCCAACGTTTACTTCGAATTTTTGGAAGGGTTTTTTAAAAGGCTTTGGGACAAATCTAAATCTCAGTACAACGTATCATCCAGAGTCTGATGGAAAAACATAGAGAACTAACAAAATGATTAAGGACATGCTTAGGATGTATGTGATGGATCAACAATCAAAGTGGGAAGATTATATTCATTTAATTGAATTTTACTACAACAATGGGTATCATGCCTCATTAAAAATAAGTCTGTTTGAAGCATTGTATGGAAAAAAGTGTAACACTCCAATAAGTTGGGATAATCCAACAGACAAAGCACTTGTTGGGCCATATTTGTTGAGGGAAATGGAAGAGAAGATGACAAAGATAAAGTAGAACTTAAGGTTTCCCAGGATAGAGAGAAAAATTATGTAGAAAAGAACATAGTGTTTATAGATTTCGAAGTGGACAATTTTTTTTTCTTAAAGTGAAGGCAAAAACAAGTTCGCTAAGATTAGGAAGTTGCATGAAGTTGCAATAAGATATTGTGGGCCTTTTGAAATATTAGAAAAGATATGTCTAGTTGCATACATGCTAGCATTTCCTGCATCCATGATAGTGAAAAATTTATTTCATGTGCCATTATTAAAGAAATATGTGCATGAACCTATCCACATAATTGATTGGAATGTAAGCCAGGTGGAGCACGAAGGGGATTTTCGGGTGGAACCAATACACATCCTGGACCATAAAGTCAAAGTGCTTAGGAACAAGGGCATTGGGATGGTAAAGGTTCAATGGACCTGATACGGTCTCGAATATGCTACATGGGATCATGAMGAAAGCATGCAGGAAGAGTACCCACAAAATTTTGAAAAMTTTGAAGAAAACAAAATGCAAGACTCCATTTTGAGTAGCTAGATTTCGAGAACCACATCTTAGAGTCCTAGCCAACTGCGCTRGGGACCCTGAAAATATAATGGATCATTCCTTGGGTTAGCCCTGATAAACATATGGTACATCCCTTGGGTTAGGTATGATAAATGAATGGTGCATTTCTTGGGTCAACGAGTTGAGAGGAATGAGAGATTATGGTTGGAACTGCTACTAGAGTTGTAAAATTGAAGGATTTATTTTCTAAATATTGTGATGTAAATTTTCATATATGTATATCGACATGGTGTGCACCGAGGACGACACACAATTGTAGGGGAGGGGGAATGTAACATCCCCATTATAATCCTCAGTTTAATTAATACTTAATGTAGATATAATATGTGGTTACGACCAAGCGATGTAATATGTGAATTGTATTTCTATGTTTTAATAATAAAATGTGATGCCAACAACTAACGAGACATGGACATAGATGGTGGATGAATTAATCCACAAGAGAGGGGAGGGTCTAAGAGAAATCCTAAGAGGGTTCCAATGGGAAATTACCCATGTATATTAATTCAACCCATTTTCCTAAATTTGCTATTGGTATATGAACCTTCTAATTTTTTGATTGAGTGTTCCCAAAGCCTATCATTGAATACATGTAAGAGGGTGGGTGTGAGTGGTCACATCCCATATTTATTGGGCACATGGGGGCTGAGTACAATCAACTTGGGGAAGTGTGTGATTCAAGAAAGGCAAGCCAAAGGGAGGAAATTTGTATGGGTTGGGACAACAATTTTACACAATGAGTTTTTGTGCATGAGGAACAAGTAGAGAGAAAGAAGAGAGCTTGGAGTTGGTGCATCTATGGAGGGAGAATGCTAGAGCATGCTGGAGCATATATGGAACATTTTGGAGTTGAATATTGAAGAGCCAGGTTTTCAGGCCTGAAGAGTGAACTCCTGAGTGATTTGCACTAAAACAACAAGTGTTTGATGTTGTTTCTGGTAGTGAACTCYTGAGATTCCTAGCTAMCAATGCTAGAGAGACCCTGATAAATGAATGGGACATCCAAGGGACTGAGATCAGTGAAGGGGTACATTCCTTGGGTTGGGCAGGTCAAGAGGAAGAGAGCTGGTGGAAAATTGGGATAGTTGTAAGAGAATACCAGTGGGTTGTGAGTTTGAGCTGTGAGTGGACAAAGAGAGAGMAACCTCTTTTCTGGATTACTAGCCTCAACTTGGGGGTGACTAGTTGTTAAGATTTGGAACAATCATTGTATGGTTGGGTGGAACGTTCGTCCCAAGCAACTGGTTGCACAAAAGTTTTAAAAGATAAGTGTTTGATCTGTTTTCTATATTGTATTTATGAGTTAAATTGCTGTGCATGAACTCTATGTATTTGAGAATGATTTATATGTTGTTGTGTTGAACTGATTAGCTGCATTTCATGTCTAATTTAGAGTGCTGTAGATGCATATAATTAATTGTAATATCTATATGTAGCTCGTAGCTAGAAGCTACAATAATTTATTTAGATAGCAAAATTTTCATTTTTGTAAGTTTTCTGCACCGTAATGTCCCTCGGTTGGGCTGGGGGACGTTACACATGTCTTTGCATGCGATTGGAGGGAAAATAGTCCTTATGTTGGGCATAAGCAGAGAGTATCGCCAGACTGGAGATAAAACTGTGCAAAGGAGAGAGATTACCCCCTTCAAAAAGGAAAAAGTTCTTAGCAAGCCAGATATCCCAAGTTGCAATAATTGATAAAGCTTTGAACAACTTGAAATGAGGATTTTCCATCTAAACTTTAAGAGCAACTTCAATATTTGTTAAAAAAACACATGCTACATTGCAAAATATAATCAATAATTTTTAATTCTTAATGCAGAAGAGTGAATGCATTAAATATATGATGCATGTGTTACAATACAATAAATAAGATCATACATAATTGCTCTTACTTGGCCTAAAAGTTGCATGTTACAATTTGAACTCTACAAAACTATACATGGAAACTAATGAAGGGCCAACTAGCCTCTTTATCGATAGGAGTTAAGTCACAATATAATAGAATTAATGACAATATTGTGGATTTGTTGTTTATATCTTGAAAGAGTCTTAAGTTGGGAAAAAAAAAAAATTACATTTAAAATTTCAAATTATGATGTTATACTAAATATGATTTTCTAGTATATATAGTGAAAATTATATATATATAAATACAAAATTTAACTATTTAACTCCATCTTAAGTTAAAAAATAATCCATTTTTTTATATTTTCGTAATTACAACACAAAGAAAGAAGAATGTTGTAAGTAGAAAAAAATATTTACTTTTTAAAAAACTCGCAATTTTTGGGCATCCTATGTTATAAAAAAACCACTTTTTTCATATTTTTCAAATTCCCATAAAAATAGAAAAAATCAAAGATTGTTGAAAGTTATAAAATCTTCAACTTTCGATAAAATTTATAATTTTAATGGTATCCCAAGCTATAAAAAATTTAAATTAAATCTTAAAATTTAACACTTTTAAGTATATAAAACTCCATTAACACTTTTATAAGTATATAAACTCTATTATTGGTATAAAAGCCACCTATTTAAAAAAAAATTACTTTCATAATAGCTACGAGAAAATCCTTACTTATATATATCCTTATATATAAATATGAAGTTTTAAAACTAGTTAAAAAAAAAACCATTAATGTTTTATTTTTTTATAATTGAAAAAATGATAAATAAAAAAATATTAAATATTTAACTATAAAAATTTACAAATATGTTTAACGGAAAAAGTTAAATCCATTACATTTGTTATTTTATTATTCATTTTGTGTTAATTGATTTGGATTATAATAACCATAATATTTATAAATTAGGAAAAATATTTGAAAAAAACATTTAAAAAAAAATCACAAAATTGAATACTGGAAAATGTTTTACTATTAAGAAAGAAAAGAGTTAACTAAATCAAGTTAAAGCATCCCATGTTTTAAAAAACAACTTCAACAATAATAAGAAATAATTTTAAATAAATAAGATAAAGACAAAGGGTTGGGGACACTTAGCCCACTGAGGTGGATTGCACCCACAAATCCTAAAAGATGGAGGAAGACATCTCCATGTACTCATTCTCAAATAAGTAAACAATATTTGATTGTATTGATAATAATATTGGACTAATTACAAGTGAGGGCGGAGACCCCTTTTAATACAAATCTTAATAATACCTCTCCACTAACATAGTGGTGAGTCATTAATCCATATATGTGACACCTACACACTACACACTAAAACTAAATTGGTGATGTCTTGTTAATAATTCTCAACTAACTTAGTGATGGGACATTAATGTGTTTACAAACAAAATAGCTCATGTATAAAGCATGTTGTGTATATGTACACAAGAAGCTCTCCTTTTAAATAAGCTTTGTTTCCAAAGTTATTTCTAAGCCTATTCTAGTCACTTAATCTATGCTATAATAGAAGTAGGTATGCCAATACAAAATTGGTCTTTATTAACATATTAGGTTATTACTAGCATATGGATCTCAATGAGTAACAAACACAATAAGAACATGTGTTACATTCATAAGTCTTCTAGTCATTGGTTGTGATAGGGACACAACATGCTCTTCCTTCCTAAAATGCTTGGAGCTCAAAGCATAAGGGAAAGGTAAAAACACTCCAATGGTAGCTTAAGGCATTCTCGGGTATTTTCACCAATAATATTGAGTCATACACAATACATCATGGATTTGGTGCCATTTCATTCACTCCCTTCTCAGGTCTCATGTCCTCAAAGTTGTAATAAATATTGCCACTAGCGATGATTAAGAATTACTCGATGAGATCATGGGAGTTTCTAATATCATTATCATTTTGTTGATCCTTAGGGTGCTTTTCTACTAAATATGAATGGATAAAAACTATTGTTTCCTTGACATGTTCCACAAGAAGAGGCTCATCTTAGGAAACTTGTTCGTAATCAAATTCAATGATTGTATTCTCTTGTAAGTCCCCTTTCATAAAGAGATTCATCTTTCTTCACACTAGGAGATTCATTAGGGAGAGGAAGAGATTCTTGGAGGAGGAGTTAGGAGATCAATCTTTCCTCTTCTAGATCCTCTTGACATGGAAATTCATCATAAATAAGAGTACAATCAACAAAGTGACTATAAAAATAGTCATCTTCACTCCACCAATAGATATCTCTAAACCACTCTTCATAAGGATACTATGGATATAACAATGCATAAACTTATTCTCTAAATTGTCATGTTATATAAATGGAAATAATAAATCTATCTCATGTGTATTTGAAAACACTTCCATTGTTTCTTTTGAATATTCCATGCTAAGTTTCATATAAAAACAGAAGATCAACCCATTAATGATATTTGATTTCTAGGGTTTTGAGGATGAAAAATTTATGATGAATAACAAAGCTTGTAACTCACTGAACATTACTCAGAAATATCATCATATAATATATCAAATTGAAGCAATATAAATGCTTTGTCAAATGGATTTTATATGATTTTAATCTAGATGGTCAGTCAACAGATTTTTTCTTCGAAATATCTAGAATAAAGTCGTGGAAATAATAGAAAAAAACCAAATAATAATATTTTTTCAATATGCAGTATCTTGACTATACAACCTCCAATTTGAGTGTTTTTTTAAAAACAAGATAATTTTTTGAGTAGATTTTAGATCTATAATTACTTTATAGAAACCCTTCTAGAAAAGTTTCAGTAATTGTTTTGAAAGTTTTTCCTCCCCCCATTTTATGTTTTCTCTCTTTTTTTTTACAATGGGAACAAGAATTACCAAGCTTTGATACCAACTTGAAGTGTTCCAATGCCAAAAATTAAACCACTCCAACTATAATAAGAAATACATTGAACTAAACAAAATTGAAGAGATAAAGGATTGGGTGCCTAGACAACTAGAGGTGGATTGCATCTACAAATCTTAAAATAAGGAGGAAGAAATATCCATGAACTCATTACTCAAATGAGTAAACAAAATTTGATTGTATTGATATTAAGATTGGATTGATTACAAGTTGGGGGGAGACCCATTTTAATACAATCCTCATAATAACACCTCTCCACTAGCATAGTGGTGAGTCACTAATGAATATAACTAACACCTACCCACTAACTTTAGTTAAGTTGACTATTAGAGATTACAAACCTAATTCACTAACCCACCAATCCCCTAACCCCTGACCCATTAACCCTTAAGACAAAATCCACTAACCCTAACCCTTATCTCCCTAACCCCTAATCCAGGAACCCATTAACCTCTAATGTTCACTAGCCCACTAACTATTATACCATAATTGAATAATTGACTAAATCCCAATGGATGCTAATTTACTAGCCACTAAATTATAAATATTAGTTGATGATTAGATGAATCAAATAGACATATAACACACTAACCATAACATACTACTCCAATACTCCCTAACCCACTAAAATTTTACCCACTAACTCCTAACCTCTAACCCACTCACCCGTAAAACCTAAACCACTAACCACTAATTAGAAACTTGTAACCATTAACCATTAAGCCACTAAGCACTAACACCTAATCCTCCAACCCATTGACCACTAATCCACTAAACCAATAATCAACCCCTAACCCACTAACCCAATAATCACTAACCCTTAACCCACTAAGAATGAACTCATAACCCACTAACCCACTAATTAACTAACCATGTGACCTACCACACCACATTAATCCACTATCTCCTAACTCATTGATCACTAATACATTGACCCCTGACCCCTAACCAATAAAACTATTAACCCTTAACCTCTAACCCACTAACCCACTATCCACTAAACTAATAACCCTTATCTCATTGTTATCACTGAAATTTCGTCCGCAAATGGTTACAAGAATCCAGCATCGTCAAACAGTTATGAGGTCACCCA
>JASDQU010739848.1:31330-47120 GCA_032191745.1 Picea mariana
AAGTGGGTTTATGATTTAGGGATGCATGGGGAGATCTCAACCATTGATTAGATTGAATCTCCACCATTGATCTCTAGGTTTCCTAATTTTGGTCTAAGAGGGCGAAAAGGGTCTAAGGAGGGCGCATTCTTCATTGAGAGCTTTTGCTTGTTGTGAGAGGAGCACTTGAGCTATGGAGATGAGATCAGTTGCATGAGGATTTGTGAGGGAGGCCACTAGCATTCCTTGTGGGAGGCTTGGAGCAGCTTGCTTCATTTATTTACTGGAGCTATTCTACATTTGAGAGGGGCGCATTAGCTTGGCACGTTGATTCATTCCTGGTAGGATATCTATCCATCAGATTGCAGTGAGGTCAATTGCAGAGTGAGGACATCTACTAGAGCTTCATTCCTGTGGAGGGGTTTTCCGATCTAACATCACAGTTGGCAGTTGGAGGAGATTAAGTGGTTCTGGCAAGTTGCATGAGGGGCGCACCATTCTGGGGCGCATTCTATGGATTTGAGCTTGTATATCTTCTCTGTTGGAGTTGTTATTGTATCAGGTTCTATCTTGTATTGTGTTTACTGTAACCCTTCATTTGCTTTCTTCATATATACACATAGATCTCAAACTGGTTTTCCCCGGGGGGGTTTTGTCCAGGGTCATGTTGACCAAAAATACACGTGTCTACAAATGCATGTTATTAGTTCTTAGATATGTTCATAATCAGCTGTAAACGATGTATTAGGTGTGTTATGTTTATTTGAGTTGCATGTACTAATTTTTATGACAAAAACGACATGCTAGAGCACCCAAATTGAGAACATAACCATAACAAATCAGCTTGAAAGTATTCAAACTGTTGGCTGTTATAAAACAGCAGAAAACTAAACAAGAAGACAGTGAAACTTAGAGCCTTCCTTTGGTCAAAGACAGACCAAGAAGGCAAGTTGATAGGACCTGGAATTTTCACACAGCTCGCCTTCTACAAAGGCACCCACAGGTAACACGTTGCATCCTTGGCCCTTACTGCACCCACACGCTTAGACATCCCCTAACCACATCATCCACTTACATGGCTTGGATGAGGTCTCTCTAGGAACTTTCCTTTTTCTGTGGACACTAGCCCAATAGGAAGCCTTGTCCTTTTCCCCAGACTTGTATTGAAGGCTTGTGTAACGTCTTTGAGCTATTGATTGATGTATTACGGATTTTATGCATGTGTTTAATAATATTAATGATGAAATGTGATTGACATTGCTATGATCCCTGTGACTGATGAGCCCATGGAGGGCGTAGCCTTTGATGTGCAGGACCATACCCGACGGACAGGTACCATTTGGACCAGTACACATGGGGAGATGATCAGTTCGGACCTCCATGGGGCTGAAGAGCCCGTCAGATGGATGTTGAGACCCCACCATGGGGCAGAGACGAGACAGAAATGGATAGGTGTCTTGCACCGGAGAAGAAGAGGACGTTCCACCAGAGGCACCCCGACAGAGCTTGACCTAGGGGGATTTGCCCTCTTTCAGTGGAACGTTGGCCTTGGAAGGCCTAGGACGTCACCCATCATAGCCATGATGTCATCCAGCAATATGGACATTTTGGGAGGCAGACTGGGCAGTATTGGCACATGTGGCAGGTTGGAGAAGCCCAAGGAGGGCTAATGTTTTGCTCCAGGATGCCCCATTTGCCCTAGAAGGGGCTAACGCCTCCCTTAGAGGGGCTTCTTATCTCTTTACAGCTCAATTAGGGTTTTAATTTGACAATTTAATGTAAAACAGTATGATTTTGATAATTTGGCCTTGTCGGCCTTTTACATGACCTAAAATGTAAAATTAGGTCAAGGTTTTGTATAAATGAGAGATTTTCACTCTCATTTTTTCATCACAACTTACTCACTCATTAGTGAGGTCTGATTTTTGCGCCCTATCTTGGGTCTTTGGCTGAATTAAGTGATGTGCACTTGTTGAAGGAAGAGATTTTTGGCATTTCTGGTGTTTCTCTTGAAGGAAGGTGTTACAACTAGGGTTTGCATGGTCATTTCTTGGTGATTTGTAAGTATTTTTCTGCAAAACTTCTTAAATGAATGGTTGTAGTCCAATTTCTTGCATTTGTTTATAAATATTGTTGAATCAAAACCCTAGGGGACAAGCACACAAGTAGGTCATTGTCTCATGTCCCCTGTTAGAGAAACCTTAAGCCATTGTGGAGGGAAGAAAGAGCCTAGCCTTAGCTACACTCCTATTTTCTCTCCCTATTGCTAGTCGTACTATTCTGAAGCCAAGAAGAGTGAGACGTCCCTGGCCTAGGTCTACTACACTAGGGTCGTACTCTTTCTAGGGTTTACTAAAAAGCCTTGCTTTAGAAACACCTCCCTCATCAAACCCTCTTGTTTTGGTTATATTTTGTTATTATTGAGCTAGTTGTTTGCCGGGAAGGAGGAGAGAGCACGAGGCCTTGCTTTAGCAACACCGGAGTGAACCTCTCTCCCCTAGGGTTCCGATTTTGAGGCCCTGCTTTAACAACACCTCAAAACTTTTCCCTCTAGTCCTTGAAATCTTGCCACCTTCAACCTGTGTGTCTTTCACTTATGACCCCATTAAACCCTAAGGCACTGATCTAAGTCCTCTAGCGTTGAAGTAGAATTTGATCTAAACACTCTCAAAGATTTTGAATTGAAACCCTAACTACACTAACCCTAGCTCTAGCTAACCCTACTAACCCTAAGTTGTTGACGTCATTATTGAATAGTTCATCTTTATTGCAGCAACGTTTTACTTATTGAGCAATCGAATGGTGATTTAGGCATAAGTTAATTGAAGTGTTGGTTTATTACATTGAATGCCACATCATTTTAATAATTATTGATGAAATGATATGATTTCTATTGCTATTGATAAACATTGACTCCGTCAATATTTATATTCAAATTGCTTATATTGAATACCAGATAGTCGTTGATATATATGAAGTACTAACCAAAGCCTGCATATATCAGTTTATTGTTGCTTTGTTCTCGGGCAGGGATTCTACTTGGTTATCTTTGTTGGCTATAAGTCAGACTATCTGTTTTGGTGGTGATCTTTGAAGGGGGAAACTTGTCATTGTTTGATTATCCTTAAGCCTCTTCAAAGCCCCAGGTCACCGGGGACGTCTCCCCTGGGCCTCACCTCCCTAAAGAGAAAGAACCATCCCATCGTGGTGACATTGGGTGGGATAGGTTCATGTTATGCTAGTTTGGCTTTCTACTTTATAGCCTTTCTTCCTAGCTACAAGCTGTGCGATAACATTTTGGCACCGTTGTCGGGGAACACTGAGTCAATCCTCCTCAAGACGACACTTTTCGGTAAGCCTTGCCTCAGAAATCCTATCTTACAAGCTTACCTGGCGACTCCACTAGGGTGTTTTCCCTTTTTCTTTGGTAGTTTCAAGTAAACTATCTGGCAACTCCACAAACCAAAAAGAGGTTCAATAATCCTCCTTTATCTTTCAGAAGGAAGCCTCCCAAGAACTCTCTTGTTGTCAAATCACTCTTCCGGAAAAGCCTTCCTTTAAGAATCATGCCTAGCTCTCAAACCGCTACAACAAACCCAGCCAACAATCAAAGGCAATGGTCATCTACTCTTTTCAAACCGTTAGACATGTCAGCCATACCAGGCTACCCTAGACAAATGCCACCCAAGTATGAGAAGTGGTTGCCTAAATCACTAGTACTGATGCAAGCAGTGCCAAAGAGCACATGAGCAACTTTTGGGCATTTTTTCAGCTTCATCCCATTAGTGATGTGATGTTGAAGATCTAGTCATGAAGTTGTTCTCCACTACTCTTTATGATGCCTCAAGACGTTGGTACCTGAGGCTTCCCGATGGAAGCATCAAACCATGGACATACTTGAAGAGGCCTTTCTCAAAATATGGAGTGTCAAAGAAGACCCTAACATGCTCCTCACCCGACTAAATAACCTTGCCAAGTATGAAAATGAGTCCATTCAAGAGTTCCATACTAGATTTGAGACTTTGCTGTAGAGGATCCCCGCAAGCCATCATCCGAAAGATGACTACCTCGTCCACGTTTACACCAGATCTTTCAATGGCCAACTATGGTATCTTCTAAGGGATAAAAACCCCCAATCCATTCAGGAAGCCCAAGAGCTCGCTACTAAAATAGAGGGAAACCTCCTTTCAGCCAAGATTGAGCCTTTTGCTAATCCAAGGGGGAGACTAGACACCAAACCAAAAATAGTTCACAACGTTGAGCCTACTTCAAACCTGTGTGCCAGTATCGTCAAGCTGCAAGCCTCTATGGATGGTATCATAAAAAATCAAGAGCAAATGATGAGTAGGATTGTAAACTTGGAAAGATCTTAGACCCAAGCACCCAGGGTCCCGTACAAAGGACATTTCCAAAGAATGAGCAAGAAGTTCCAAACACCTTAGCCCCTGCAAACGTTGTTGATGAAAATCCTTGGTGCCTAGAATGCAGTGAAGCACATTGGGAGCATGAGTGTCCTTACAGTAATGACCATCAACAAGTCAACAACATGGACCATTTCATGGAGTTTCCTCAAATAAATATCACCGATGCAGAACATCAGGAAGCCGTGAAAGAAGCAGCCAAATCAGCAAGGAAGGCGGAAATAAACAACCTGGACCAGGAATCACAAGAGAAGCTAAAGAAACAGAATTCCAAGTGCATCGAAGGAAGAAGTTGAACCAACCCACTGCTGACGAGGCAAAGCCCTCACCGGCAGAGGTACCTCTTCCCAAGACATCCAAGGCTGGGAAGGTTGACCTAAACTTTGACCTCATTAAAGATGAATGTAAACGTCCCCCTAAGAGAAGCAATTAAGATCCCGTCTATCAAGAAACACTTTGACACTTTCTTTCTAGGATTAGATGAACCCATGGACCCCCCTATTATGTTGCAAGCTGATCACTTCAGGGTCCAATATGGTGAGAAGCCTCCTTTCTTCATGACGTTAACAATGAACGACACGAGCCTCAACAATTGCATGTTAGATACAGGTGCAGGTGCCAACATGATGTCACTTAAATTCATGCGACAAGTGGGTTTGAAGGTCACACGGCCTTATAGAAATGCATGTGGCTTCGAATCTAAAGCCATACCCACACACGGGGTGGTTGAGAATGTGGAAGTTTGCCTAAAGGAGTACCCGGAGAAGATAGTCCACATTGACATTGTGGTAGTTGATGTCCCAGATGTGTGAGGAATGTTGTTATCTAGGAAATTTGTTGCAATGTTGGGTGGCACCCTTGAGATGGACCTCACATTCTTGGAATTGCCTTTGAAAAATGGAAAGATAGGCCGTCTCCTCAATGTGTCGATAACCGGAGACCATGTGCAAGATATTACTCACCTCATCAATAATAACAAAACACAAGACGAGATGATACAAACCCTTCAAAAATATTCTCCAGAAGATATGCCCTTTGCAACGGAGGAGGACTTTGATCAGATCAAATGGCCTAAGAAAGAAGAATACCAACAACTCCTAGATGAATTCAAGAACAAAGAGATTGGGACAGTGAAGATATTAAAGAAAGTTGAAGATGACTTACAAATCCACCCATCCCAGCAGGAAGTGTTTACAGCAGAAGCCCACCCTCCTCCCTTAGCACAATACACCAGGGTTGTCCAAGGGACAACCAAATACAAAGTCAGAAAGTACAAGGAAGGAGACATGGTGTGGATGTGAGATACCCAGAAAGGAGAGCCAACTAATGTAAAGGGAAGCGCTCAATCATGGCTTGGACCCTTCAAGGTTGGAATGGAATCAATTGACGACTCATATTACTTGTCCACTTTGGAGGGGAGAAGGTGGCCATTACCTATCAGCGGACACCTCCTCAAACCCCACCAAGGTGGGGGGACCTGACTTCACAGGTAAGTGCCCATAAGTAGGCATTTTGTATTCGTATTTTATACCATTTGCATTTCATGTTAGTTTACTTTCACATTTGCATTTATGATTGTTTTATTTCAGCCTATATATGTGTGTGTGTGTGTGTGTGTGTGTGTGTGTGTGTGTGTGTGTGTGTGTGTGTGTGTGCTGGGGTGGCATTACCACCCCAGATTTGTTATTGATACTCCTATCGAGATTGAGCAGGTCTGCAGATTGTGCCAGAGATGATGAGGTTCTCATGCGCTCTACGATGAGCACATGTCCCCGAGTTGGAGCCAGATGTTATCTCCACTTTTTAGGGATAACTAGGTGATCATGTCTCGAGGCCCACAGGTCCTAGACATGGAGTACCGAGAGCAGGATTGACCTGAGCATAGCCCTGGAGGGCCCATCTTTTTCTCCCATCATCTTTTGTCTTGTCAGCAGCAACAACATCCATCATCATCGGCCCGATCCTGTATTAGAAGAGGTTCTTGCTCCATGAGATAATTGGTCCAAGTATCATGGTATGTGTCACTTTTGATCATTGAAACCTTTGAATATATGCATCTGATTCCTTTTATCTCTAACAACTGCTTGGATCTTACATTTGCCCACTTGACCATGTTTGGGGGTATTGATAGGGTGCCCTAGCAAGCCTGTGTCTATAGGTTTTGGTTTGCCACTAGGGGGATTTCTGAAAAGCCATCGTCCGCTCCCATCATACTACCACTTTTACATCTTGTTTCCCACTCATCTATCCCATTCCCCCTGTTCGTGCAATGGGTTGGCCTATTTTAAGGACTGCACCTTACCTCGTGGGAAGAAGGGGCTAAGGTAAAAGCAAGCTGGTAAAAGATAAAAGCCTAAGAATAAACCTCGAGATGCTTTGCCCGGGGATCCCCAAGAAAGCAATAAAAAGCTTCTCAGCAAGAAACAAGAGGGACCCGAAAAAAATAATAAAACAAGACCTAATCAGAGGATAGGGGGTCTCATCACTAGCCAGCCTATTAGGTTCATGGGTACCTAGCAGTATGACATTGCCACCAACTGGTTACCATGCCAAGGCAGTGACCCTTGGTTGCATAGCCAAGGGAAAGGGGGTCTCATCACAAGCCAACCTTCTCATCTCTGCGAAAGTACTTGTGGGTAACGCTGTCAGCTCTGGTCACCATGCCAAGGCAGTGTCCCCTGATTAGCTTTTGAACAAAAAAAGCAAATAAAAGAATACAAAGAATAAAGGCAAGAATGGGCTTGGAAAAAATGCATCCATGAGACAGCTCGCCTTCTACAAAGGCACCCACAGGTAACACGTTGCATCCTTGGCCCTTACTGCACCCACACACTTGGACATCCCCTGACCACATCATCCACTTACATGGCTTGGATGAGGTCTCTCTGGGAACTTTCCTTTTTTTGTGGACACTAGCCCAATAGGAAGCCTTGTCCTTTTCCCCAGACTTGTATTGCAGGATTGTGTAACATCTTTGAGCTATCGATTGATGTATTAGGGATTTTATGCATGTGTTTAATAATATTAATGATGAAATGTGATTGACATTGTTATGATCCCTGTGACTGATGAGCCCATGGAGGGCATAGTCTTTGATGTGTAGGACCATACCCGACAGACAGGTACCATTTCGACCGATACACATGGGGAGATGATCAGTTCGAACCTCCATGGGGCTAAAGAGCCCGTCAGATGGATGTTGAGACCCCAGCATGGGGCAGAGACGAGACAGAGATGGATAGGTGTCTTGCACCGGAGAAGAAGTGGACGTTCCACCAGAGGCACCCCGACAGAGCTTGACCTAGGGGGATTTGCCCTTTTTCAGTGGAACGTTGGCCTTGGAAGTCCTAGGACGTCACCCATCATAACCGTGATGTCATCCAGCAGTATGGACGTTTTGGGAGGCAGAATGGGCAGTATTGCCACATGTGGCAGGTTGGAGAAGCCCAAGGAGGGCTAACGTTTTGCTCCAGGATGCCCCATTTGCCCTAGAAGGGGCTAACGCCTCCCTTAGAGAGGCTTCTTATCTCTTTACAGCTCAATTAGGGTTTTAATTTGACAATTTAATGTAAAACAATATGATTTTGATAATTTGGCATTGTCAGCCTTTTACCTGACCTAAAATGTAAAATTAGGTCAAGGTTTTGTATAAATGAGAGATTTTCACTCTCTTTTTTTCATCACAAATTACTCACTCATTAGTGAGGTCTGATTTTTGCACCCTATCTTGGGTCTTTGGCTGAATTAAGTGATGCGCACTTGTTGAAGGAAGAGATTTTTAGCATTTATGGTGTTTCTCTTGAAGGGAGGTGTTACAACTAGGGTTTGCATGGTCATTTCTTGGTGATTTGAAAGTAGTTTTCTGCAAAACTTCTTAAATGAATTGTTGTAGTTCAATTTCTTGCATTTGTTTATAAATATTGTTGAATCAGAACCCTAGGGGACAAGCACACAAGTAGGTCATTGTCTCATGTCCCCTGTTAGAGAAACCTTAAGTCATTGTGGAGGGAAGAAAGAGCCTAGCCTTAGCTACACTCCTATTTTCTCTCCCTATTGCTAGCTGTACTATTCTGAAGCCAAGAAGAGTGAGACATCCCTGGCCTAGGTCTACTACACTAGGGTCATACTCTTTCTAGGGTTTACTGAAAGGCCTTGCTTTAGAAACACCTCCCTCATCAAACCCTCTTGTTTTGGTTATATTTTGTTATTATTGAGCTAGTTGTTTGCCGGGAAGGAGGAGAGAGCACGAGGCCTTGCTTTAGCAACACCGAAGTGAGCCTCTCTCCCCTAGGGTTCCGATTTTGAGGCCCTGCTTTAGCAACACCTCAAAACTTTTCCCTCTAGTCCTTGAAATCTTGTCTCTTTCAACCTATGTGTCTTTCACTTATGACCCCATTAAACCCTAAGGCACTGATCTAAGTCCTCCAACGTTGAAGTAGAATTTGATCTAAACACTCTCAAAGCTTTTGAATTGAAACCCTAACTACACTAACCCTAAGTTGTTGACGTCATTATTGAATAGTTCATCTTTATTGCAGCAACGTTTTACTTATTGAGCAATTGAATGGTGATTTAGGCATAAGTTAATTGGAGTGTTGGTTTATTACATTGAATGCCACATCATTTTAATAATTATTGATGAAGTGATATGATTTCTATTGCTATTGATAAACATTGACTCCGTCAATATTTATATTCAAATTGCTTATATTGAATACCAGATAGTCGTTGATATATATGAAGTACTAACCAAAGCCTACATATATCAGTTTATTGTTGCTTTGTTCTCGAGCAGGGATTCTACTTGGTTATCTTTGTTGGCTATAAGCCGGACTATCTGTTTTGGTGGTGATCTGTAAAGGGGGAAACTTGTCATTGTCTGATTATCCTTTAGCCTCTTCAAAGCCCTAGGTCACCGGGGACGTCTCCCCTGGGCCTCACCTCCCTAAAAAGAAAGAACCATCCCATCGTGGTGACATTGAGTGGGATAGGTTCCTGTTACGCCAGTTTGGCTTTCTACTTTATAGCCTTTCTTCCTAGCTACAAACTGTGCGATAACACAACCCGTCATGAACATGTCAATCATGCTAGTAAGGACGTATTCCCAGAGTCTTTGACCTACCCCAAGTGATAGGGAATAGAATGAGTTGTAGTTGTAGATTAGAAACTAGCTTCTTAGATACTAGATTTTTGTCACTGCCATTATCAATAATAAGAGAAATCAAGTGGTCCTTTACCTAGCATTTCTGGGTGAAGAGTGCTTCATTCAGACTTGTTGAATAGTCTCTGATCATCAGGATAAGCAGCAGATCTAGAGCAACTGGATTGTCAACAGCTATCTCTGCATCTTTTGGTTCAAGTTGTTGCTCGATGAGGAGAGCCTTAGACACTTTATTGGCCTGAAGAGATTTGAATTCTTCAGTAGAATGACCATACTTCTTACAATATTCCGATATTTATTCATTATTTTACTAGCAAATGAAGATGGTTGGCCTGAACCCTTCAACTCTCCATTTGGGTTGGGAAAAATCTTGCAGGTGGAATGGTTTGAAGAAGAAGCACTACTATTGTTGTAACTAAACCTGGAACTTTTCTTTACAAACTTAGATCCAAGTCTGTTTTCAACAGATACAGCTATTTTATATGCTCTTTCCAATGAATCCACTTCAAACATTATTATTTCTTACCTGAGAGTGAACTAAAAAGAAACTTGATCTTAAGTACCTCTTTCAGATCTGGAATTTCAAGCTTTCCTTGGAAATTGTTGAATAGTTTAATGTATTGTTGGACTAATTGATCTGGAAGTTGCCTGAGTTGAAGCCAACATGCCAACAAATTCTGCTGATACACAGAAGGCTGGAAATTCTTCTTAACAGTGGATATGAAATCGTCCTGTTATCCTTCATACTGTATGAGAGGTAACCATGTGATTTTCTTCACATTGACAGAGACTTTCAGCACGAGCACCACTCTTCCAGTGGTATGATGTTCTAGTTCACTCTTGATGTGAGCACTTCAGATTTCTCATTCAGAGCACATATGTCAGAGATCTTACTGCATGATGATCTCCCTTGCACAGTGGATATACCTAGACTTGATGATTTCATGATGGTTTCTAGCATGGCACAGTTGGTTTTTGGCACATGGATGATTTTTGTACACAGGATGATAGCACTCCATTGTTTTCATTGCTTGCCATGATTCCATTATAATACTTGATGTATTGGTTCTTGCTCAGATGTGGTGATAATGTTTCTTATATTGACAAACAAAGTGGTGATAAACAAAGTGTTATTTTCTTGGTTGTACCATGGTGGGTCATAATTTCCCTTTAGAAGTGTCATCATCTTTTGAGTCAAGTTGTACTACTAGAGACCTAGGTAGGTGTAGTGTGTCCATATCCCCTAAGTTCTAACCATATTTTACACTTTTCATTTCCCCATCACTTCCATGCACATTCATCATATTCCCGCTCATGGTTGACTTATCATATGTCATACATTAAGGTCCAAAGAAAAATAATCCCATGTAAGAAAGCATAATCATAAGAGCTAAAAGCTCAAGGTTGATGCAGTTAAAAGTAAAAAGACAAATAAAAAGCTTGAGCCATGCCACCTTGTAATAAAACCCAATATCCCAAGTCCCGTGCTTAACAATACATATCTAAAAAATGGGACCAATCAAATAAAGAAAAAGGCAAGAAAGGGATAGTAAGAAAAAGGGTTCAAGGAATGGTAACTCAATGCTAAGCGCTCCCTCCTTAAAAGGCACTCATGTGGATGAACATCATAAACCCTAGCTCTTAAAATCTAGAAAGAAACCTATACATCTTATGTGGCTACGATGGTCAACTCGTGAAGTTTCCCTTTCCCCTATCATCACATCCATCATATCACATGCTCCTAACTTAGTGTCCTAGGAACTACTTCTTGGTCTTAGGAGTTTCCACATGAAATAGAGGTTAATGTTGTCCCCACCATGGTTAAACTTTGGAAATGATAAAGGTTAAATGAGTTATTGATAAGTTAAAGGATGTTACTTGATGTTTCACCACCTATGACACATATATCGAAGCATGACTCATCACTATGGGTAAGTGCCCCTACATTGGGATTAGCAGTACCTACATTGGGAGTTGCATCTCTTCCTCGAGAGTTGTGTACCTTCCTCGATATCTATGTACTTGCATTGGGATCTGTGATGCCTTGGTCATTATGATCCTTGCCTAGGGCATTGTACCTTGGGCGTTGTGAGATCTACATTGGGCATTGTGACAATCCTTCTACGCCACCTTGGAGCCATGTGTGCCACATCATTCACTCATTTGAGGGATTGGCGTGCTTCTATTGGACCTTTGACCGAGGTTGTTGCACTTGGAGCCACATGTGCCTCTTGTTCCACTAACTTGGCATCATTTGTGGAGGTCGTTTGAGCATTTTGAGGGAGCAAATCACCTTTGGGACATCTAGCTCACACGTGTGGGGTTTTTGAGCACTTGATGGAGTATTTTGAGGGGACGACCCTCCTATTTTCCTTGGATCCACACATGTGGAGGTTGTTGGAGCATTTTGGGGCTATCTTGTTGTATTTTGATGAGGTCGACCCGCTAGAGGAAGGAGATTGTTGTACTTTGACCATGTCTATCTCACCATTTGAGGAAGGAATCCACTTTATTAAGGCATCTATTCTATTGTATTGTACATGTGGCATTAGTCCACCATTTTATATTGTTGATGACTAGATCCTCTCTAGTTTGTTCAAGGATACTAGTTTTTTTTGCATAGATCTAGGGTTTGTTAGAGATCTAATGCTATTTATTGTAGAGGTTGTTGAGATCTTCATGTATAAATAAGAGACTCGTCATTGTAAAGTTGTTGGAAACTATTGGAATTATATCTTTTTCTCTTGTCCCTGGTCTAAGGCTTTGTGGAATGGATGATCAACCTTCTTGAAATGTAGCAAATATTCTTGGTGCATACTAGCTAGTCTTTATTGCAAGTTTGGATTGTCAAATTCAACTTAGGCGCCATAGAGGAATGGTACAAAGAACACTCCCTAGTTGACATGGAGGTGGTACGATTCTTGAAGACCCCTCCCTTCCAGATTCTTGTGATAATTGGCTTGCTAGATCTAGGATGTCTTGAATCTTGTTTTGACAGACCTATTTGTCCTTTAAATCATTTGAAGAATCACCCCCCTACAGTTGCAGCTTGACCCCATAGCCCAACAAAAGCAAGGCACTAGTTTCTTCTCTTCTCAACCAACCAAAAAACTTCAAAATTCACCTTTTAATTTTCTGTTTAGCAATCTGTGATTTACAGCAGTGATAAATCTTAAATCAAATTGCATTTAGAGTCATTTGTACCATTAAAATCATATCTTAAGTTTGGCTCATTTATCTCAAGCAAAATTGTTGATTTTTTCGCTTCAAACCCTAGGTCTGTTTTGCTTGTTTTAGCCCTAGTTTGAGTGCTGCTTTGTAAAATTTGAAAAGGGCATTTAAATTTGACTTAAATATGAATATTTCATCAAGATAAATCATAAAAATCAGATTGGAAATCATCTAGTTGATTTGGAAGCAAATAATTGATTTTTCTAGCTTGAATACCTAGTTGATTTGCACTCTTCTTGCACCTCTTCTTTGTTGGTTTATATATCTTTAAAGAGGCTTTCAATTTCTGTTATAAATCTGGAGTTTACATCAAGAGATAATCATACAAACAGATTTATACTTTGGATTGTGGATTCTAGGGTCAAAACCCTAGACATCTTGCACCTTTTTGCCTTAATTTCTTGCTGTTTCATTTTTTGTACAAAGGGCATTTGATGAAGTGATCTAAATCTGGATATTAACTTGATGAAATACATTAATACAGATTTATAGATCAGCTTGCATTCTTTATAAACAAATCTACTTTCTTTTATGCTTAAGACCCAAATCAATTTGCTTGATTAAAGCCTAAACTGATCATTGTTTATATCTTGAAAAGAGAGCTATTGATAGATCTATTTCTGATCTGAAATTTCTGCATTAAACATCTTCTAAATAGATTTGGAATTGATCATTTGTCTCTTAGAAGCAAGTCTGTTGAATTTCATTGCATAACTCTAAATCCACTTGCATAGTTTTATGCCTTGCACTGTCTTGATCAATTAATCTTTAAGGCTAATCTAAATCTGATTTAAGTTGTGAATTTAAAAGCATTAATCATAAACATTAAATCAAATAATAAAACAAAGCTCTCTCTTGCTCTCACTTTATACTATAACAAATTGAGCTTATTTAACCTTAGGGAAGCCACCCTTGGCTAGGTCCATCCTTAGTCTAAAGTGAGAAAGGCAAAGCCACTGAGGTGACAATGGTGGCTTGCCTAAGTTACCCTTAGGGTCTAATCCTTGTGTTTAGGGGACTTTGCACCTAGTAAGAACATGGGAGGTAACACATGTCCCATTGAGTGATCTAAGTGTCTTTGATAGCAAGCATGTTCTCATGATTCCACCACCAATCTACCGCAGTTTCAACTTTCTTCCATATGAACCTCGGTATTTTGGATCTTGTCTACATCAATAATCTTAGGCCATCTTGAAGTATGCCTCGAGACTGGATAATTTGTCAAGTTTCTCACTGTTGCCGTCCTTATACACACTTGCAAATGTGAGCTAAGTCGTGCTCACTTAGTGTGTCCTCGGAGGCACAATGCCTAGGTTCAAAGTCCACGTTGTCACTTTGACTTGAACCTCTTCCGTCTAGGCTAACTCCTAAGGAAGCCAAGGGGGGTAGACCCTAGTTACTGGATGAGATTAAGAATTTAAGTGTTCTAGGAGTTGATTTTAATCAGTTAAAAGGTTAAGGGGAATCTAGCCTAAGATGTCAATCAGCAAATGCAAGATGCAACTACCTAAGTATGAGAGTCAGACCTTTTCCTAGGGCGAATAAGACTAGTGCCTAAGATTGGGCAATGGGGTCAACTATGTTAGGGGGATGTTCGTTACAAGATAAGTTACAAAGTATTACAATAAGATAGATACAACTAGACACAAAGAATATATCAGATATACAGATTAAGACTAGATACAAGATATACAATTTACTCACAATTTTGCTCACATGTGCAGGAATCAAAGATACATAAGATAAAGAAATCAACACATGAAGCCAAGCATGCTCACAACAGATAGAGCTCTGTTGGACTGCTTTTCAATGGCCAAGAGACGCAAATCACTCAATACCCAATCAAGAGAATGCCTCCAGGTGGATGCGCACTTCTTGAAGGATCACACCACGAGATAAAGGAACAAAATAAAGATGAAAGCTTTGAAAGTAAAGTGCTCCAGATGAAAAGATATAACCACTTAAGTAATAATTCGACAACACATAAATGACAACTTCCATATGAAAGTAAATTGAAAGACAATGAGATCAGTGAACTTGCAAGTGTGTAAATGAGAACTTGCTTGTAAATGAATCACACCACCATAAGATTGCTTGCAAAATGAAATTGAGATATTATGTTGTGAAATGAGATTGTGTTGCAAGTGTTATGAAATGTAGTGTGTAACTTGATTTTAGTAAATTTTATGTGTCACTTCAATTAGGGAATTTAAGTGTGAATGTTGATATCCTAAACTATGTGACTACCCCAAAACTATTATTGTTCACACCAAAAGAGAGTGTTGGATACTCAAAAAGTATGGCAATAGCTTCGCAGGTCAAACCCAAAGTTTGCAAGGTACTCCACTTGGAGGACGCCGAGCACCGTTAGATCGTCCCCGACCTAGCACCCCAAGCTTCTTTCCAAGTCTTTGTTTTGATGGTGCAAGAACAACAATTGGTTGTGGATGCCTAGTTACTACCTCCAGCCTTTGCCCTTTCTTGTTACCCAGGATCCAACTAAGTGGCAAGGGGAGAGAATATGGGGCAAATGTTGGGAAATAAATTTTAACTTGAGCAATGATTTTAATATTAAAACAAGCCTTCCGTTATTGCAAGGAATGGCTTGGGGCCACCCTCTTGCAAGGTGGGGCAAAGTAAAAGTATTGAGATGCTTTATTAGTTTGCCTTAAACAAATAATGAAATTGGATTATTGCTTGCTTTACAAGTTAAATGAAATCATTGTTGTCTCACTATTCTGGTCATGTGGAGGCGCAATGCCTACCGTTTGACCAATGAGGGTATAACTAAATTATTGAAATTAAATTGCTTTGAAAGAATGCAAAGACTTGAAAGCAAAACTACTCCAACAATGGCACTAGTGGAGGCACAATGCCTACCGTATAGGCCAAGTTGGGTATTATGAAAGAAATAAAAGACTTTGGAAATAAAAATTCAAACCCCACAACTATGGCACAAGTGGAGGCACAATGCCTACCGTATTGGCCAAGTATGGGT
>JASDQU010739848.1:50335-114481 GCA_032191745.1 Picea mariana
ACTGTCTTCTTGTTTAGTTTTCTGCTGTTTTATAACAGCCAACAGTTTGAATACTTTCAAGCTGATTTGTTATGGTTATGTTCTCAATTTGGGTGCTCTAGCATGTCGTTTTTGTCATAAAAATTAGTACATGCAACTCAAATAAACATAACACACCCAATACATCGTTTACAGTTGATTATGAACATATCTAAGAACTAATATCATGCATTTGTAGACATAGGTATTTTTGGTCAACATGACCCTGGAGAAAACCCCCTCGGGGAAAACTAGTTTGAGATCTATGTGTATATATGAAGAAAGCAAATAAACATAACACACCCAATACATCGTTTACAACTGATTATGAACATATCTAAGAACTAATATCGTGCATTTGTAGACACATGTATTTTTGGTCAACATGACCCTGGAGAAAACCCCCCCCGGGGAAAACTAGTTTGAGATCTATATGTATATATGAAGAAAGCAAATGAAGGGTTACAATAAACACAATACAAGATAGAACCTGATACAATAGCAACTCCAACAGAGAAGATATACAAGCTCAAATCCACAGAATGCGCCCCAAAATGGTGCGCCCCTCATGCAAACTGCCAGAACCACTGAATCTGCTCCAACTGCCAACTGTGATGTCAGATCGGAAAACCCCTCCATAGGAATGAAGCTCCAGTAGATGTCCTCACTCTGCAACTGACCTCACTGCAATTTCATGGCTAGATATCTTACCAGGAATGAATCAACGTGCCAAGCTAATGCGCCCCTCTCAAATGTAGAATAGCTCCAGTAAATAAATGAAGCAAGCTGCTCCAAGCCTCCCACAAGGAATGCTAGCGGCCTCCCTCACAAATCCTCATGCAACTGATCTCATCTCCATAGCTCAAGTGCTCCTCTCACAACAAGCAAAAGCTCTCCATGAAGAATGCACCCTCCTTAGACCCTTTGCGCCCTCTTAGACCAAAATTAGGAAACCTAGAGATCAATGGTGGAGATTCAATCTAATCAATGGTTGAGATCTCCCCATGCATCCCTAAATCATAAACCCACTTTTGGGTTAAGTTTCCTAAGTCCACTTATGTCTCCAAATTCACCCCTTTGTGAATTAATAATCACTTTATGCCAAAAGTGACCAAATTTCACTTTAACCAAAGTCAAAGTGAAAATAGACAAAAGTACAAGGTACAAAGTGTCATGTCCTTCCCTCATGTGCTAAGGAGGTCAAAAGCACATGGGGAACACCTCCCAAGGTACAAATCTCAACAAGCTGTCCCTGTCATGGATGCATTTTTTCTAAGCCCATTCTTGCCTTTATTCTTTGTATTCTTTTTATTCTTTTATTTGCTTTTTTTGTTCAAAAGCTAATCTGGGGACACTGCCTTGGCATGGTGACCAGAGCTGACAGCGTTACCCACAAGTACTTTCGCAAAGATGAGAAGGCTGGCTCGTGATGAGACCCCCTTTCCCTTGGCTATGCAACCAAGGGTTGCTGCCCTGGCGTTGTAACCAGCTGGTGGCAATGTCATACTGCTAGGTACCCATGAACCTAATAGGCTGGCTCGTGATGAGACCGCCTATCTTGTAATTAGGTCTTGTTTTATTATTTTTTTCGGGTCCCTCTTGTTTCTTGCTGAGAAGCTTTTTATTGCTTTCTCGGGGATCCCCGGGTGAAGCATCTCGAGGTTTATTCTTAGGCTTTTATCTTTTACCAGCTTGCTTTTACCTTCTGGGCCTTTAGCCCCTTCTTCCCATGAGGTAAGGTGCAGTCCTGAAAATAGGTCAACTCAACGCCCTGATAAGGGGAATGGGATAGATGAGCAGGAAACAAGATGTAAAAGTGCTAGTATGATGGGAGCGGACGATGACTTTTTAGAAATCCCCCCAGTGGAAAACCAAAACCTACAGACACAGGCTTGCTAGGGCACCCTGTCAATCCCCCCAAACATGGTCAAGTGGGCAAATGTAAGATCCGAGCAATTGTTAGAGATAAAAGGAATCAGATGCATATATTCAAAGTTTTAAATGATCAAAAGTGACACATACCATGATACCTGGACCAATTACCTCATGGAGCAAGAACCTCTTCTGATACAGGACCAGGCCAATGATGATGGATGTTGCTGTTGCTGACAAGACAAAAGATGATGGGAGAAAAAGATGGGCCCTCTAGGGCTATGCTCAGGTCAATCCTGCTCTCGGTACTCCATGTCTAGGACCTGTGGGTCTCGAGACATGATGTCCTAGTTATCCCTAAAAAGTGGGGATAACAGGTTGCATGACACCTTCAAAATTTAGAAGGGTGGTAAATTATGCAAACATAGCTCTTTGTCTTCTTTACCCAACTCTCCTTAACTTTCTGGAAAGAAAGCATTGAAATAGGTTAATATCAATAATTACTTCACACTATACGGTGTCTGACAAGCAAAGGAAGATAACATAGGTACTTAGGCTATTATTGATGAATATTAAGATGTTTTCGAAGAACCTAAGGGATTATGTTAGAACCATCCGACACAACATTGAAGAATCTCATGAGTCAAGGCAACCTCAACTGCAGTCCATTCTTGTGTCTATTATGGATGTGAACATACTTCACTACTAGTTTTTCAAATTTCCTACACTGTAGAGGTGCATCGGACCATTCCAACTCCACTACATGTTGACTTTATGGTGTTGGAGAATCATCCAGAATTTGTCTCCACATCCTCCTCTTGGTGCTCTCTGCCTTCAATGGATCTCAGGTTCTTTGTATCCATTTGGAGTTGCTCCCAATAGACAACTCATGGGAGCTTCCCACTTAAGCAGGGAAGATTTCTTGTACCATGCAAATCTCCATCTCATCATCCTTCTTCAGACAAGGATTCATTCAACTCCTTGGTCCAACACACCTCATCCATGAAAATGAGTTCAATCCTTCCGTTTACAATGCTACCTGTGTAGTTCCTCCTATTCATGTACTATACAATCTTTTGCATTAATGCTCCCCCTTCCCAATCTTCACAATCTTCTACTAGTTTTGTTCTTCAGCAGGGAGGATCTCCAATGACTTTCTTCCATGAGCCTGTTCCCTTCAACGGAGTGTTCTTTCACTGTTTCATCCACTGCCCTTTTAGCAGGGACATGGGTACATACAAAGATCTTAACTACACAAGGGCAAAGAATTATTTTGTACTTCAATAGAAGGGGTGTACCGAAACTACAACAGAAATCGGGAACAATTTTCTCTACGCAGGGAGGAAATGATGAGAATTAGTAGGTGCCAAGTGGCAATGTACTATATTTCTTATTGTAACTTCTAATAGCTTTTAGGTTCTTCTCATCCAGGGTTTAGCTTTATTGGAAAAAACATGAGTGATGAAAGCTCTGCATGTCACTTGTGCATGTGCATTCAAATTTTGGACTTTTTGTACCATATATACATAGTGCAAATGAGTGTACAACATATATGCAAAGTTGTGGCAATCTCTTTCTGTGCATTTATATATCATTGTTGCAATTGTGCTCATATGAGTGGATGGCCACCGACCAAATTATGGAAAGGGGGAAAAGGCCACAGGGAAGATAAAAGTGGGATGGCCATAAGTGGTGGTTCAGGTAAATCTCTGATACTACTTATGGCATACCTTACGGCAGTTATGGTGAGCCATAGGCATCCATAGGTAAATGCACAAAGCCATATACTCTAAAGGACCAAAATAAATATATTCAAATGTAGAGCTACAAAAGTATGGTGATATGCAGGTGAGAAGACTGACACACACACACACATATGGCATGACTACTTTATTGGACACAATTTTATGTAAAAATTATATTGTAAATAATAGTAATTATGTTGAACTTTCTATAACTCAGCAAATGAAGTTAATGCCAATAATTTAACTTTAACCAGAATTTATACTGCTGTTATAAATTCAGAAATTCTGCATGCAACCTACAGCTTAGTTATTAATCAGAAAACAAACAGCAGAAGCATCCACAGAAACCAAGCACATAAATAGACTACACCAGAAACTACCCTGGAAACCCCAGTGTGGGGAAAACCAGCAAAGAGGAGGCTATATTGGCTCTTGAGAAATTGATTTACAGCAGCAAAAACACACCAGAAAACTTCCTTACAGAAATTATCTTCTTCTGGTCGCTGTACAGCCCAGCCACAAATGTTGTACGGCCCAACTCAACTAACCTAGCAGATTCGGCCCTTGCTCAGCCCAAGAGAAAGAGCTGTACGGCCTGCACAAATTGGCCCAAAACAGTCCCAGAATTGGCCTGTATGGCCCGGGACAGTTTGGCCTCTTTTCTGGTGCTCTGTACGGCATGTACGACCTCCTTTCTCTGCTGTGTACGGCCTGTCTTCTGCTGCTATGCTTTCTGCTGAACCTACTCTTTTCCTGTAAAATCACCCCAGCCAAAGCTCCAACCCTGCCCTCTTTCTCAGCCAACAATGCTCTTAGCCAAGCACCCCTCTTCCTCTCACTTGCTCAACTTCACAAATGAGAATGCGTGTCCTTCAGACCCTCAGTCCCTTCATTTATCCTTCCATTAGACACCCTTTCTGCCTTGATTTGTGTGCCAATGCAGCCTCCAAGGCTCCAAGGAGGTGTGCCCCCCTTGGATGGACCCCACAATCCACTCACAAGCCCATGAGGTGCACCCCACTAGGCCTGGGCCCTACAATCCACTCAAAACTGAAATTTTGCTGATTTTCCTAAGTCAGACTTAGGCTAAGATAACTAAGGCTGATCTGTGTAATTACTATGTCCATCAACTAACCTAGGGGACTCAGGCATAGTTGAGACACCTACCGAGCTAAAAAAAAACTAACACTCCCTCTTAGCGAGGGAGGTGTCTCCACTCGGATCAATCTATGATCCCATCAAATCTGCTGCTGCTATAGCTGCTCCCTCTGAACTGGAAGACATCCCTGCTATCTTCGCTGCACTCTGATCTGATCTTTTGGTCTGCTCATCCATCAGTGTTAGGTCATACCAACCGATTGTCTTGGATGAAGCCACTCGTCCACTAGACTTAGCCACTGACACGGATCTCTGATCCAAGATCCCCTTGGACCCAACTACAGGATGCCCCAACACTCTGTACAACATACCCTCTTTGATGCCAAGCTTCACTGCTGCATCCTGGGTATCTTCTCCCTCAGAATGTATGAGTATCTGTCCATCTTTGAACATCACTGCATACCCCATATCCTCCAGAGCTGATATAGAGAGAAAATTAACCTTTAGCTTTGGTACAAAAATCACCTCATCCACCTCCAGAGAACCACCTGACTCTAGTTGGAATCTGGTGCATCCAACCCCCTTCATTGTATGCATGGTGCGCGCCCTACTCCTCACATGGCAGTCCGAGCTCGCCTTTGAAACACTAAGGAACATCGACCTCATCCCCGTCATATGACGAGATGATCCACTGTCCATGAACCATGCCCCATTGTCCTCCAACTCTGCAACACTGTTGCTTGAAAGAGAGGCAACCAGAGAAAATTCCTCCTCGAATTTCTTTGCAAACTCATCTATCTCAGTAGATGTTGTTGCAACTACCTCTGCCTCCTCCTTGTTGTGACACTGGCTAGCATAGTGGCCAGTCTTGTGACATGCAAAGCATTTCACTTTGCCCATGTCTCTGGAACCTCCTGCTCCATTGCTCCTCTTTGCATGAAGAGCCACATTCTCCTCCTCACTCTTTGGCTGGCTAGCCTAAGTGGCATCAACTCTCAACTCCTCCTGGGTGAAGTCATCCCATAACCTCTCCCAATCAGGGTGCTTCTCTCGAGCCACCACTCCACGGGCAAATATTTCCCACTTCTTGGTGAAGCCATTCAAGGCTTTCCTCACCAACTCAGTGTTGTCCATGACCTCTCCCACAACTGCCAGTTCATCTCTGATCTGAGTGAACTTTGTGAGGTAAGTGACCACCGACTCTCCCTTTGCCATCTTCGTGCTTCTCAGCTTCTCTCTGAGCAACATCTTCCTGCTTTGGTTATCAGACTGGTACAGCTTCACTAGGGCCTCCCACATGTCATTCACTGTCTTCTTGCCAGACAAATGAGGAATAATGTGGTCTTTGACTCCATCCACAATTATCCTCCTAGCCTTGACATCTTTCTTGTTGTGAGCTGCTAGCTGTACTGGATCAACTGGGGTTGCCACTTTCCTTTCAGCAATTTCCCATAGTCCATTCTCCAATACCAAGCCAATACGCTCCCTCCAAGGACAGAAATTTGAGGCGCCCTCCAGTCTGTCTTCAAACTTTAAGCCAACACTTGCCATAGTCAGCTGCTCTGGTTCACCCACCTTTTCTGGTCACACATCCCACTTGCTGATTTACTCTTCCTGGTCCGCACAACAAGTATCTTGGCTCCTCCTGTACTCGGAAACTAAGCTCTGATACCATGTTGAACTTTCTATAACTTAGCAAATGAAGCTAATGCCAATAATTTAACTTTAGCCAGAATTTATACTTGCTGTTATAAATTCAGAAATTTTGCATGCAACCTACAACTGAGTTATTAATCAGAAAATAAACAGCAGAAGCATCCATAGAAACCAAATACATAAATAGACTAGACCAGAAACTAATCTGGAAACCCCAGTGTGGGGAAAACCAACAAAGAGGGGGCTTTATTGTCTCTTGAGAAATTGATTTACAACAGCAAAAACACACCAGAAAACTTCCTTACAGAAATTATCTTCCTCTGGTGGCTGTACGGCCCATCCACAAATGTTGTACGACCCAGCTCAACTAGCTTAGCAGATTCGTCCGTTGGTCAACTCAAGAGAAAGAGCTCTACGACCTGCACAAATTGGCCCAAAACAGTCTTAGAATCGACCTGTATGGCCTGGGACAGTTCGACCTCTTTTCTGGTGTGCCGTACGCCCTGCACGGCCTCCTTTTTCTACTGTGTACGACCTGTCTTCTGGTGCTATGCTTGCTACTGAACCTGCTCTTTTCCTGCAGAATCACCTCAGCCAAAGCTCCAACACTGCCCTCTTTCTCAGTCAACAATGCTCTCAGCCAAGCGCCCCTCCTCTCACTTGCTCAACTTCACATATGAGTATGCGTGTCCTTCACACCCTCGGCCCCTTCCTTTATCTTTCCACCAGCCACCTTTTCTGCCTTGATTTGTGTGCCAATACAACCTTCAAGGCTCCAAGGAGGTGCATCCCCCTTGGCTGGACCCCACAGTCCACTCACAAGCCCATGAGGTGCACCCCACTAGGCCTAGGCCCCACAATCCACTCAAAACTGAAATTTTGCTGATTTTCCTAAGTCACTTAGGCTAAGATAACTATGGCTGATCTGGGTAATTAGTGTGTCCATCAGCTAGCCTAGGTCACATAGGCATAGCTGAGACACCTACTGAGCTAAAAAAAAAATAACAAATTAGGTATATCACAGGATGCCTCTCAAATTGCATTAATAGCCGTTTTAAAACAGGGGGGACACCTAGTATCTTATCAGTCAGAAATGTAAAATTTCCTTTGGTTCCCAATCAATTGCACCAACTTATATTTCCTTTTCAACGTCAACAGCAACAAACTAGCATGAAGAACAAGGAAAAATCACTGTCTTTATAGAGCACAATTTACAAGAGACAATGGGGGCGACTTCATCCACAAGTAGCAGTTCTCTCATTTATAACAAAAAATTGGGACAATTTTACCACAATGAGAGAATGATGAGCACTTCAATCTAGGGTATTAGAATTTTTTGCTCATATTTGTTAAGAATTCTGAATAGTTGTACTCTATAGAATTTTGTAATTCTAGTGTATGATGTGTAACTGCTACTTATCTGAAAAAAGAGGAGAGTAACTGCCAGATTATTCGTGAATTTAAAAGGTCAATTAAAATTAGATGCTAATCCCATGTTAAGCACTTCATGGAATCACAAATATTTGTCTTTCAGTTTCTGTTTCTTTCTCTTTCTTTCTTCAATGTATCCATGTGTGTAGATGGATCAAGAGATGCATATTAGGTTATAGCTTTTGCTGAAGGCAAACAGTCAATAAGGCCTTACGATTGTGATTTGTGAGGTCACAATTAGTGAACTTTATAATCTCCATTCTCAAAACCAATTTGCTGTTTTCATGGTGAAAAGTTAATTCAGTGTCTTAGGGTGGGCTAGTATCAATGCTAATGGGATAGTATTGTGATAGTTACTCCTCTGTTTAACTGCTAACCCTTCAAACACTTTCAAACCAATGCAGAAGA
Organism: Picea mariana; assembly: GCA_032191745.1. Lineage (NCBI taxonomy): Eukaryota > Viridiplantae > Streptophyta > Pinopsida > Pinales > Pinaceae > Picea > Picea mariana. Next base: position 58,564 of record JASDQU010739848.1, read on the forward strand.
GCTGAGTCTAAATGGACGGGCCAGGCGGAAACGCAAGTTATCAGAGAAAGGAGCTGAGATGCAGGCTGAAAAGGGACGTAGAACTTTTCAGAAGCATGGGTCTACAGCAAAGCGGAAGACTGGAGTTAATTTCATGAACCCAAACAGGCTTGATGTGGTTGAAGGTGGATTGTTGGACTCTAGTTCAAAGCTAAAGTCAGATTCCAAAGAAGATGCAGGGGAGCCTCTTGTAAATGGGGACGAGGTATTTGCTATCTTAGAAAGAAAATTTCCAAATAAATAGAGAAATCGACAGTGGTCATTATAAATGGTATTTTAGAATTTATGTTTGTGCAGGTAATAATATAGTGGAAAATGGGAAAAACCTCAAAAAATTGATATCTGGCTCATATTCTTGTTGAAGTGTTTTTATTTTCCTTTTTCCTCCCAATTGTTCTTATGATACAGCAGATTGCTTATGTTCCTTGATGGTTCTTTTCAGCAGGCTCCCAGCTTATCTCAAAAGGGTGGCAAGAATATTCAGAGGTTTAAGATTTTTCATCCATCTAACTACACTCGTGACTCATCAAGCTCACCAGCAAGTGAGGCAAATGGCTTTGAAAACTGAAGATATCTATAAAATTTTGTACATATATTCAACCTGGATTTTTTTTGCCTTAACATATCTTTAGAACATAAAATGGAAAATCCCAATTTTATGAAATCATTTATGCTCTTTGATTCCATAGACAGGTTCTTAGAAAGTGCTGGGAAATAGCTTTATTTGCTTGCAACTTTCTCAAGTTATTTGACAGCCTATATTTGAAGCTGAGACCAATTGTTATATTGTCCTATACAAGGCATATGTCTGGGATGCTGTTTATTGGGTTCTTTGTCATGATTAAATCAATCACCATTAAGTGCATGAAGTGTAAATGAAAGTTTATATCTGTCACCTCAGGAAGGCAATGCAAACTTTCACATTGTCTTCAGTCAAACAAGCATATTGCCATTTCTGTTGAATTTTAATGCTTAGCTCATGCACATGTAGTTTATTTCATTTAGCATGTACTTGAACCATAAACAATGCAGCAATACCATACACAAGTGCTGCAATAACCAAGATCACAAGAAGAATAACCATGCATAAGAACACAAGAAGTATCCTGGGAAAACCCTTCTCAATAAAGGGAAAAACCCAGCAATCCTTTGCTATATTCTCAAGAGAAGATCCCCCACACCATAGACCTTAGCACACAAGAGGGTGCTTACCAAAACCAAGAACCTAGCGCGCAAGAGAGGTGCACACTTGCTGAAATTCCGAGATGACAAGTGAGGGTGTGTAATTCACAATGGGGATTCACCTTTATTTATACAAGCATTGACACAACAAAAGGTGTGTCTATTGGCACAATAGGGCCGACCTTATTAACTCAATAATATAATTAATCATTACACAATATTAATTATCTTTCATATGGTGGGGGCCGACTTGTACCCTTTACATCACAAATTAGGGTTACAAGTAAATCTTACTCTTAGACAATATAGCAAGGATCTCACACATTCACTAGTGCTCAGCCACTAGGGACACGTCCACCTGTGCTCAACCACATGGACGCCACACTCAATAGATCACTCAACTGAGTCCACATGAGTACCATCTGGAGCACCATCTCAAGCCGACTCAACTAAGTCCATAGGAGTACAAGGCAGGAGACCATCTCAAGCCGACTCAACTCAGTCCAGAGGAGTACAAGACAAGAGACCATCTCAAGTCATCTCAACTCAGTCCAGAGGAGTAGACAAAAGACCACACGTCATAACAACTCAGTCCAGAGTCTGACGCACACCCATCACATGGGCACACCCAACACTTGGGCTCCCTCACACAGATGTCTCAACTCAGTCCAGAGGAGAACGATTTGGAGGATGTCTCATGAAGCTGTAATCAACACCACTCCCTCTCAGCTAGGGAGGCATTTTTCACCAGGCCAAGTCTCTCACGGAAGTACTCGAACTTTGTCCTGGGAAGCAGTTTGGTGAAGACATTTGCAACCTGCTCATGTGTAGAAGGGTACTGCACGTGTACTGCTTTCCTCAGCACCATATCTTTGATATAATGGTATTTGATCTCAACGTGTTTCGATTTATCGTGAAACACATGATTCTCTAAGAGCTTTACACAACTTTGGTTATCGCAATGGATAATGGTGGACTCCATCTCATGACCAAATAAGTCTACAAGGAGCTTGCGAAGCCACACTGCTTTGCGGACTGCTACACATAAGGCTATGTACTCTGCTTCTGTGGTACTCAAAGCCACAAAGCTCTGTTTCCTACTACTCTAGGAAACCATGGTAGATCCCAAGGTGAAACAACAATCGAATGTGCTCTTTCGGTCCAGTGCGCTCCCTGCCCAATCTGCATCAGCATATCCCTGCAATCTCATGTCTACATCGGAGGCATATCTCAGGCCATATCCAACTGTGCCTTGTAGATATCTCAACACATGCTTCGCTTCTATCCAGTGAGTTTGTCTCGGCTGACTCATAAACTGACTGAGTATATTCACTGCATAACATATATCAGGTCTGGTGTTAACCAGATACATCAATGATCCAATCAGCTGTCGGTAAAGATGTGGATCAATCTCACCTGAATTAGTAGAAGCCTCGTTCATTTTCTTCAGATCCATCACCATCGGTGTAGGCATGGATTTGCAGTCTGTCATACCGAATTTCTTCAATATCTCCACTGTATATTTTCCTTGACTCAGGAAAATCTCATCAGTCCTCTGCCATACTTCTAGTCCCAAGAAGTAGTGCATCATTCCCAGGTCCTTCATCTCGATTTCAGAAGTCAATGCATGCTTGCATTCAACAATAAGACCTTATGAACCGGTGAGGAATAAATAATCAACATACAGGACCAAAATCAGGCACTCGTCACCAACAATATGATAATATAGGTTTGGATCAACAACACTCTTGTTGAAGCCCAAACTCATCAAGAATCCATCCATCTTCTCGTACCAAGCACGAGGTGCCTGCTTGAGTCCATACAGGGCTTTCTTCAACCTGTACACATGAGATTTTTGCTCATGTATTATGAATCCATCTAGCTCCTCGATGTAAACTTCTTCCTCAATCTCACCATTGAGAAAGGCTGTCTTTACATCCATCTGATGTAGTCTCCAACCCATGGATGCAGCTAAGGCAATGATCGTACAGATGGAAGTGTATCGGGCTACTGGAGCAAATGTCTCCTCATAATCAATTCCCTCCACCTGAGAGAATCCTCTAGCCACAAATATCGCTTTGTACTTCTCAACACTTCCATCAGTTGCATGCTTGATCTTATAGATCCACTTGGAAGTCACTACAAACTTCCCTTTCGGTCTCGGAACAATATCCCACACATCATTCTTCATGATGGACTGATACTTTTCTGTCATGGCATCTTGCCATCCTTGCTGACCTGCTGCTTCTCCATGACAAGAAGGCTCAGTATCAATGATGTGGTTCATGGCTGAAACATAGCTTGAAAATCTCTGTGGTCTCTTGGTCTCTTGGAATGTGCCTCGAGGAGCTGCATGTCCCTCTGCCTCTTGTAGAGTCTGTCGAGCCCATGAAAGCCTTTTATGGCCTACTGCAATGTCTCTGGGAACATCAATTGGAGCTACGGGATCAATTGGATCAACTAGATCAATAACTGTCTCCCTCTGAACTGCTGAAGGGCGAGAAGGTACTGTTTCGCTGTCAATCTCCATATGAGATTCTCTGGATCTTCGAATGGCTATTTCTTCCTCAAAGATGACATCTCTGCTCACCTCAATCTGTCTCTGACCAAGGATGTAGATCCGATATGCCTTTGAAGATTCATTATACCCCACAAATGTACCCTTTTTTCTTGAAGGGTCCAGCTTGGTCCTCTTCTCCTTGGGTATATGAAAGTATACTGGACACCCAAATATCTTGAAGTGTCCAACCTCAGGCTTCACTCCGGTGAAAGCTTCTTCGGGAGTCATGTTCTTCAAAATCTGGTGAGGACTCCTATTCTGAACATACACATCTGTCATGGATGCTTCTTCCCACAGAATCATAGGTAGATTCTAATCATGTATCATTGCTTTGGTTGCCTCAATAATGGTTCTGTTCTTCCTCTCTGCAACCCCATTCTGCTGAGGGTTATAAGGAACGGTGTACTCCCTCTTGATCCCTGCCTCAATACATAAATCAATGAAATCCCTGGAGGTGTACTCTCCTCCATTATTTGATCTCAACACTTTGATCCTCCTCCCGGTCAGGTTCTCAACTTGAGCTTTAAACTCTTGAAATCTTGCAAGGACTCCATCCTTGGTCTTCAAAAAGAAAATCCACGTCTTCCGAGAGTGATCATCGATGAAGAGCACATAGTACAAATATCTGTTCAAGGAAGCAACAGTCATGGGTCCACAAACATCTGAATATATCAAGTCCAAGATCCCCTTGGATCTACGGTCACTGCGCAAGAAGGACCTCTTGACATTCTTTCCAAGAGCACAACCTCTGCAAACACCATCATGCTGAACATGTATCTCTGGAAGGCCTGTTACCATCTTTCCTAGAGCGGGAAGGGCTCTATAATGTATATGAGCAAGTCTCCTATGCCATAGCTCGCTCAGGCTGGTAGTATCATGTAACAGGGCCTGGAGTGGTCATACAGTTAATCTGTACAAGCTGTTTTCTTGAACACCAATCACTCGGGCATAATTCATATGTGAGTTCTTCAAAAGAAGAATGCTTCATCTTTTATGTCTTCATCTCTCTAATGTGGTTTTGGATCAACATCAACAATGGATGCAAGTTGTCTTCCTTTATTCCTGGTAGGACAATTTCTCGCAATGTGTCCATACTTGTCACATCTGAAACACTGAATCTTTGAATTGTCTTTTCTGTGTTCATGACCTAAAGCTGATGAAGTTTTCTTGTCTTTGAATGCTTTGTTGAAACTTCTTCTATTTCTTCTTCCTTTATTTGTATGAAAAGCAAGAGAATGATTGTCATCATGAAGGGAGTCTTGCACTCCTTTGGCTATAAGTCTGGTTTCCTCCTGGGTGCAGTCTATCCATAGACGATCAAATCCAGGTAGATCAACGGTGTCATCTTTTGTCATCTTGAAATGTTGAAGTTGATTCTTCAATGTAAGAGCTCTGAGGGTGTTGTTACTCTCAAACATATTCTTCAATGCATCATACATCTCATAAGCTGTCTTTAGGGTAGCAATACGAGGTAGTAGGTGATCTCTTACTGAATATATGATTATCTTCCTTGCTTTGACGTCATCTTCCTTCTCTTCATCGGTAGCTGTTTCTGGTAGTATTTTGCATTAAACTCAATAGGTCATCCTCTTCCAGGGTAATCTGTAGTCTTGATTTCCAAGAACTAAAGTTGCTTGATCCATCAAGCCTAACGACTAGGCTAGGAAACCTAACAGCTAGGCTAGCAAACTTAGGTTTCGTTGGACTTATGACTGCCAACAATAAGCCTTGAAAGTCAGAAGAACACTGGTAAGCTTGAAAGATCCTTGAATGAGCGACAAAAACCCTAAAATTGAAATTCTACAGAAAATTGTAGAACCCTAGGGATAAAAAATAAAAAATTCTTGGAATTGCAATTTGAGAGTCTCTGGAGGTGTGCTGAAGTAGGCCGTACACTCCTATGCAAAAATTAGCCTCAACCTTTCAGTGGAAGGTGATGAAACCTAGCAAAAGAGGGGGAGCTGTTTTTGCAGTTGCAGCAAGGGGAGGGGACAACTGGCTTCTTCAATGGCTTGTGCAATGGTCTCTTCAGGAAATTTGCTCTAATACCATGTTGAATTTTAATGTTTAGCTCATGCACATGTAGTTTAGTTCATTTAGCATGTACTTGAAGAAGAATAACCATGCACAAGAACACAAGAAGTATCCTGGGAAAACCCTTCTCAATCAAGGGAAAAACCCAACAATACTTTGCTATATTCTCAAGAGAAGATCTCCCACACCATAGACCTTAGCACACAAGAGGGTGCTTACCAAAACCTAGAACCTAGCGCCCAAGAGAGGTGCGCACTTCAGCAGTACATGCACTTGCTGAAATTTCAAGATGACAAGTGAGAGTGTGTAATCCTCAATGGGGATTCACCTTTATTTATACAAGAATTGACACAACAAAAGGTGTGTCTATTGGCACAATAGGGCCGACCTTATTAACTCAATAATATAATTAATCATTACACAATATTAATTATCTTTCATATGGTGGGGCCGACTTGTACCCTTCACATCACAAATTAGGGTTACAAGTAAATCTTACTCTTAGACAATATATTAAAGATCTCACACGTCCACTAGTGCTCAACCACTACGGACATGTCCACCTATGCTCAGCCATAGGGACGTCACACTCAATATATCACTCAACTGAGTCCACAGGAGTACCATCTGGAGCACCATCTCAAGCCGACTCTTTAGGAACTTTGCTCTGCTACCATGTTGGATTTTAATGCTTAGCTCATGCACATGTAGTTTATTACATTTAGCATGTACTTGAAGAAGAATAACCATGCAAAAGAACACAAGAAGTATCCTGGGAAAACCCTTCTCAATCAAGGGAAAAACTCGACAATCCTTTGCTATATTCTCAAGAGAAGATCCTTCACACCATAGACCTTAGCACACAAGAGGGTGCTTACCAAAACCTAGAACCTAGCGCCCAAGAGAGGTGCGCACTTCAGCCGTACATGCACTTGCTGAAATTCCGAGATGACAAGCGAGAGTGTGTAATCCTCAATGGGGATTCACCTTTATTTATACAAGAACCGACACAACAAAAGGTGTGTCTATTGGCACAATAGGGCCGACCTTATTAACTCAATAATATAATTAATCATTACACAATATTAATTATCTTTCATATGGTGGGGCCGACTTGTACCCTTCACATCACAAATTAGGGTTACAAGTAAATCTTACTCTTAGACAATATAACAAAGATCTCACACGTCCACTAGTGCTCAGCCACTAGGGACACGTCCACCTGTGCTCAACCACAGGGACGTCACACTCAACAGATCACTCAATTGAGTCCACAGGAGTACCATCTAGAGCACCATCTCAAGCCGACTCTTTAGGAACTTTGCTCTGATACCATGTTGGATTTTAATGCTTAGTTCATGCACATGTAGTTTATTTCATTTAGCATGTACTTGAAGAAGAATAACCATGCAAAAGAACACAAGAAGTATCCTGGGAAAACCCTTCTCAATCAAGGGAAAAACTCGACAATCCTTTGCTATATTCTCAAGAGAAGATCCCCCACACCATAGACCTTAGCACACAAGAGGGAGCTTACCAAAACCTATAACCTAGCGCCCAAGAGAGGTGCGCACTTCAGCTGTACATGCACTTGCTGAAATTCCGAGATGACAAGTGAGAGTGTGTAATCCTCAATGGGGATTCACCTTTATTCATACAAGAACTGACACAACAAAAGGTGTGTCTATTGGCACAATAGAGCCGACCTTATTAACTCAATAATATAATTAATCATTACACAATATTAATTATCTTTCATATGGTGGGGCCGACTTGTACCCTTCACATCACAAATTAGGGTTACAAGTAAATCTTACTCTTAGACAATATAACAAAGATCTCACACGTCCACTAGTGCTCAGCCACTAGGGACATGTCCATCTGTGCTCAGCCATAGGGATGTCACAGTCAACAGATCATTCAATTGAGTCCACAGGAGTACCATCTGGAGCACCATCTCAAGCCGACTCAACTAAGTCCATAGGAGTGCAAGGCAGGAGACCATCTCAAGTTGACTCAACTCAGTCCAGAGGAGTACATGGCAGGAGACCATCTCAAGTCATCTCAACTCAGTCAAGAGGAGTAGACAAGAGACCACATGTCATAACAACTCAGTCTAGAGTCTGACGCACATCCATCACATGGGCACACCAAACACTTTGGCTCCCTCACACAGATGTCTCAATTCAGTCCAGAGGAGAACGATCTGGAGGATGTCTCATGAAGCTGCAATCAACAACAATTTCATGGATGCCATACATCTTTAATAGGGAGTGTAAGTTGTCCTTCCTATCATTTATGTAACTAAAGTGGTAAAAACAGTAAAAGAGTTTGCTTTGCCAGAGTTGAGAATTTTTCTGCTTCTGATGCCTATTGCATTAATACTCCACAATGGGCTATTGTTTGCACTTTTATTCAAATGCTGATATAGCTTATGGGCATAATTTTTGTCAGAGTGGTATGTAATGCATTCCTTCCTATCAATCTGTTCCTAAAAAACTTTCATAAATTTAATGTTTGGGCATTGGTTATTGTGGCGATTATCATCTGAATCATTTCATCTACTCTTAAATATCTTCACTCCTTAATTAGCTCTTTGACAGTGCTTTATAGGTATGCATGACTTTCACATGCTCCTGCTATAGGTGTATACTCGTGATATTCTTGTCTAGTAGAAAATTAGCTGTTCAGAATGAGTACAATGTATATGGAACCTCTTACTTTATAATTCAAACATATTTCCGAGCTGATTGATCCTTTATCTTGGATTTCAAAGCTGATTCTGATTATTTATAGGAGTGCTGACAGAAACTGATCGGATTTCTCTGACCTTGGCAGACATTAGGAACAGATTTCTAATCCAATGAATAATTGACTTTGGATTTTAAAGCTAACACTCAGAAAACTATAGGAGCATTGGCAGAAAAATGATTAATTCTTTTTATGACTTTGTTATATGTTAGGAAGGAGAACGGTCATTGATGACAAGGATTGGTAAACAAAGCAGAATGATTTGTTTTTTCGAATGCGCTTTCTTTAAACTCCAGTCTGGCCTGTATAGACAGGCACCATAAGTGGCTGGTTTTCATGAGCGAGAGGGCCTTTGAAGGGCGAACCACTAATCACAAACAATTTCCTCTAGCTAAGCTGCCATGACACAGGGTTACTCTTCCATCAAAATCACCCAGGGCTTGCATTTTTCCCCAACTGATTGTGCCTTTCGGGGGATTGAATCTTGGTGGGTGGCCTAACATGCCACCGTTTTCACCATTGGACTATGACCCCATTGGCAGTGGAATGAAAATCATCAGACTGGAACATCATAGATTAGTTAAGGAGGATGTGGCATGATATTATATTCAAAGTCAGCCATCCTCACATACTGGTTACTCTTCCATCAAAATCTCCAGGGATTTGCACCTGGCCCCGACTGCTTATTTGTGCCTCTGGGGGAATTGAATCTTGGTGGGTGGCCTGACATGCCACTGCCTTCATGCTGAACTACAACGCCATTGGGAGTGGAATATGGCATGATATCAGACTGGGACATCATAGATTAGGTACTGGGGAGGATGTGGCATGATGTCACGTTCAAAGTCAATTATCTTCACATACTACCACACAGTGGGTCTTAGTACAAGCGATGCATTTTAGTATTTATCGGCAAGCTGCGATCACTTCCTATAGAGGCAATAGACGGAGAAGTAATGTTACAAGCATTTTGGTGGGTAGTATGCAGAAGTTGCAGTCTTTAGGAACTATAGGAGTATACATTTCATGAAAACTTCAAAATCTCATTTAAATCATCCGCTACACTGCAGGATCATCACTTTGCACCCTTGATGATAATGACAGAGGATTCCTATGAATGCACGGACTGTAGCACCGAGGCTTCCTATACCTGTATGAAAGCATTTGAAAAAAACATAGTTGCATAAAAGCCATAAAAATGGATGACCAACATTGTCAACTAATATTAAGTTTTAATGTAATGTAATGGGTATTGAGACTATTCCACCTGCATCTTTTCTCTCTTGTACATGTGGATTTTATAGGAGAGAAATTGCATGCCATTTCGGAGGTGATGTTGAATCAAAGGGTGTAGATGGAGATTGACTGGGTTTTCTACGTCATTGGCTTTGCATTTCCATATCATCCTCCAATTGGCATTTACTATGTTCTCATTTTGATGTGACGTGTATACCTTTGGTATCTATTTTATTTTATTTTATTAGTTGTGCAATTAATTACCCCTAATAAAAATGTGCATTATTGAAATTATCAGTTCAAATTCTTAGCGAGATTAAATCAAACCTTGATGCAATGTAATTTGAAATGTTTAAAATGAATGTAAGGACTGCTACTCAAATATATGTAGTCCATTTGTTTATATATGGTTTTTGTGGTTTTGAATTTCATTTGTATTTTTATCCTAATAATTTAGGATGATACCAGTCTAGATTTATCTTAATTCTGTATCTATCGAGTGTCGAGAGGGGTCATCTTTCTATGAGATGCAAACCTTTTTGATAGTGCAAAATATTGAGGAAATGTTTGCACTTAAGGGATTTGTTCCCTCGGTACTTGATAGATCCGGGGTTAAGATGGATCTAGAGTGGTTAATCCGGGGTTAATATATGTAATTTTATTATATATATAAACAAAATTACATAGTCATATGTCAAAGGCATTGAAAGAGTACACTAAAGCCACTTACCAAACAACTCTTCATGCTTACCTTTTTAAGCATAACATAAATCTGTAGCAGTAATATTAAGTCTATTTCCCATCACACAATAAATAAATAAATTACATCATTCAAACTATAAACCTGAAACTGCCCCTTGTCTAAAACAAAATTCTATAGTAGTATATAATTAGAGCTAAGGTTCATGAGTATATTCACTTGTGTGCCCATCTTGGAGTATGTATATAATCCAAGTTCCTCGATCGAGTCTTAATCCATCTTTTGATAGTCCATCTGCTATCTTGTTCCTATTCCTATATGTGTGAGACACTTAGACAGGTGAGAAAGTTGTTAATAGAAGTTGCACATCATCATAGAATGACTATATAGTATAAAGTGAAATTCCCTAGTGTTGTTTTCTTACACAACCATTCAATAACTAAGAGTCAGTCACCAAACTATTGGTCCAACCTCAAAACTAATTTGAGAGCCATCCATTTGCAGAAATTATTAGTTTCTTGATTTATTTCAAATTTGAAAGAAATGCAATGATTTGAAGATGAATATAAAATTCCCGCTGATCCTCCCTTAGGAGGGCTTCCTTGTGAGGCGACATCAAAGCATGCCCATGGTATATCCTTGTTGATTACTTCTTCTTTCAGCTCATCACTGTTTTGTTTATCTTGAGCCTGTTAGCATTTAATATGTTTAGTGCCTGGACAACACATTTAAGAGGTAAAGTCTCATTTCCTTTAAACAACTTCAAATTCTTGGCTAACCATACTCCCCAAGCTATGTTAAGAGGAAGGGATTTGATCTTCTTTGTATCATTTTTTGCATACCATGATCTTCACCTTCCCAAGGATTTCTTAATCCAATCAATTTTTCCACCTCTTTCCATACCACTTTTGTATAAGGACATACCCTAATGAAATGTACAATAGTTTCTTCTGTTTGTTGACATACACTACACCAACCTGGTCCATTGAAGTTTTTCTTCTATAGCACTTCCCAGGTGGGATCCCTATTGTTTAAAATCAAGCACATGAAAATTTTGTTTTTTGAAGGGCATCTTAATTTCCATATGGTTCTCCACCACCATTACTGTTGTTCTTCCCTTCCTTCCTTTATAAGAGCTTTGTAACCTATTTTGGGCAGATAGTTTCATGTTGGATTAAGTGACTATAGGAATTGGTCATCATCTTCTCTTATTTTGACATTACTGTCTTTTAATGTGTCTGTGTATCTCTTCCATGCCTCAACATATTCTCCCCCCAACTCAATCTCCTCCCAAGTCGACCAATGTTGTTGCCAATTCGTAGACCTCTCCCAATTCACAACTTGTCTGAGCGTGTAATATCTTTTACTTCTCATCTCCTTAATCATTCGAGAAAGCAATTTGTGCATTCTTTGTTGCCTATCCATGGATCAAGACTAATTTGTACTTTGTCTCCTTTGCCAACTTGCCAAATCAACCAGTTGCCAACCAAATGAAAAGTTGAGTTAACAACTTTCTAGATTATTGAGGCATTATGAACTTGTTTGATTGGATTCCTTACCCAATCCTCTACAAAGGTAGGAGCAATGTACTTGGCTCTTATTACTTGAAACCACAACCCTTTTCCTTGAATTAATTTCCATACATTTTTCACTGCACGTGCCTTGGAGAAGATAAATTGGTTTTTTTAGACTCCATTCTCCATTTTCTTTTGGTAAAGCCAATTTTTTCCATGAACTCTGAACAAACCCTTTTTTCTTTTGATACCCTGACCAAATAAATTTGTAGCATAGTCCTTTGATGACTTCTAGAACACCTTTCAGTAGCTAGGTAAGTGATATCTAGTATACTGGAATTGCTTCTAGCATTGCTTTGACTAGTACCAGCCGCCCCCTCTGGAAAGCCACTGATTACACCATCTATTTAACTTCTTTTCCACTTTGGCAATCAATTATTGCCAACCACACTTTTTGTACAGGTTTGGCTTCAAATAGAAACCCAAGTACTTCAATCCGCAATCTAGGTCTGTCAACCGGTAGAGAAATAATTGAGTAAAATAGTCATTTTCCTGCTTAGTTATACCTTGCAATGATAGTGTAGATTTTTCAAGGTTTATAATTATACTAGTTGCTTTACAGAATAAATCCAATATACCTTTGAACTTTTCAATTACCCTTCTTGTGCCCTCATAGAAAATCAAGATATCATCCAAAAACAATAGATGTGTGATATTACAGGTTGTTCCAATGTTTACCGCTTTGAAACTACCATTTTCTAAAGCCTCTTTTATTAACCCACTCAACCCCTCAACAATTAAAATGAAAAGGAGAGGGGAATAGGGGCACCCCTATCTAAGGCCTCTTCCTAGTATGAAGAAGGGGGATTTTGCCCCATTGATTAAGATAACAAAAGATACTGAATTAATGCAACTCATCACCCAAACAACACACTGATTACAGAAACCCAAGTGTACAGAATAAGTCTAAGGTAAAGTCAACATACCCTGTCATATGATTTGGAGAGGTCCACTTTACTTACTATCGATCTTTGATTCCTAGTTTTGATTGAATGAAGGCTTTTGTTAGGAATTGAGAAGAAATGCAGAACAGAAAATGTCTTTTGAAATCAGTTATAAGAACAGCTAAATCTCATCCTTAGAACAGTCAATCAAACTTCTGAGTATGCACAATATTCAGATCTGTCCTGATAATCAAAACTTAGATCTGAACTGCTAGTTCTGATATAAACATATTCAATCATGAGTCTGTAACAGATCTAAGGGACTATTAGATCTAATATAAAATTCACTAGTCATATTAGAACATATTGAGCCATGGATCTGAAAACAGATCTAATTAAGCCAATCTATAAATCTTATCACAAGAAACTTTCAGATTCAAATTCATACAGAACCAAGTTAAGTAATGAGTTGATCCAATGAATAAATTTGCAAGTTACACACCTTGGAGACATACCTTGAAGAAGACACAGACACACATTAGAGATGCAATGCCATTTGTGCTTATGCTCAGAAAAATCCAGGGTCATTGATCTACCATATAGGTTAGATCTCTTACCAAGTGATGAATGACTTTCTTGCCACCAGAAGGAGAAAAACACTTAGGACACCACACAGAAAAAATTATGTGATTAGACCCTTATACACCCAGACGTGTCTAGCAAATAAAACCCTTGTGCCAAAAGGGTACGGCTGTCTTGAATACACAGTCTAGGCCATGGCTAGAACTTTCCAGCTATAGAAAGGACACAGCTCAATGTATAAAGGGTAGATCTAGATGCCATGGCCCAAAGAAAGGAGACAAACTATGCAAGGTAGACCACGTCCAATGTAGCACCAGATCAGTGTGGAGAGGCCACGGCTCAAAGAGAAGCTGCCAGATCTGTGAAGAAGGAGCCACGGCTCAATGGAAGGAGACCAAATAAGGTCACAGCCCAATGGAGGGAGGCCAGATCTGCATAGGAGAGAGCATGGTCCAAAGAAGGAGATCAGATCTGAATAGAGTAGACCATGGCCCATTAAAGGGAGGCCCGATCTGTCTAGTAGAGGCCACATCCAGGCCAGATCTAGGAGAGAGAGGCCACGTCCAGGCAAGGGAGGTCAGATCCAAGAAGAGAGGCCACGGTCCAAGCACATCTGCACAAGAGGAAGGTGTAGGCTCATCCCTGCAATGAACAGGAAGCTGAAAATAGGAAGGCCGAACTGTTCCAAAAACTCATCTACTGTTGCAACTTGCAAGGAAAGGGCCGCAGCATACAAGAGGAGATCCACTCCATTTTGAGAGATTACATACAGTAAGTGTCTAAAATGAGGAGGGGTCGATCTCCTTTTATACTAGGCTAGGGGTTAGACTAGGGGTAGATGAAAAGATAATAATTAAAGTGATATTAAGAAATTAACATATTTAATTAATATAAATATTAATTAAACATGTTATAAATTAAACTTTTAATTAACACTTTCACATTGGCCCTAAATGCAAAACCCCAAATAAACACAAGCAAGGGTGAAGAGGGTTAGGGCAAAGGTGACTAGGTGGCAATACTTGTCCATTCATTCTCAAAGTGACCCCATTTGATTTTATCATCACTGCATATGGGATACATCCCTCATGTGGTCATGCCTACCTTCAAGGAGGACACATACCAATAAACACCTGATCATGGACCAGGTGGCCCTAGAACAACTCTGGGGTCTTATCCACCAAGGTATAAGACTAAGGATCAACCCATGCCGTATGCATGGGTACCCTGGACATTTCCAGGGTCCCTAGGCTTATCTAGGGGCTTTAACTGCTTGGTCCTAGACCAAGAACCCCAGTCGTATACTGGGGGCCCTCTCAGGGGTCTTTACTGCTTGGTACCAGACGAAGAACCCCAGTCGTCTACTGGGGACCCTTTCAGGGGTCTTATCTACCATGGTATAAGACCATGGATCAACCCATGCCTTAGGCATGGGTACCCTGGACATTTCCAGGGGCCCTAGACATATCTAGGGGCTTTAGCTGCTTAGTCTTAGACTAAGAACCCCAGTCATATACTGGGGGCCCTAAGGAGGGTCTTTTGCCATGCCACTAACTGTTTGATCCCAGACCAAATACCCCAGGAGTGCACTGGGGGCCCTAGACCTCAGCTAGGGTCTTTGCCATCCTCCCGGAGAATGGCTCTTACAGCTGCTATAATATTAACACTCCCTTTCAGCAAGAGAGGCATTCTCAGCTACACCAAGCTGGTCACGAAAGTATACAAACTTTGACAGTGGCTTGGTGAAAATATCTGTTGTTTGTTCTGTTGTTGAAACAAACTAAATGCTGAGAACGTTCTTCTGAACTATGTACCGGACATAGTAATATCTCATCTCAATGTGTTTCGATTAGTCATGAAACACAAGGTTCTCAGTGAGCTTTATACTGCTCTGATTGTCACAGTGAATGACTGTGGGTTCAAGCTCTGAATTGAACAAGTCTGAGAGAAGCTTCCTGAGCCACATTGCTTCTCTGCCTGCAGCGCTAGCAACAATGTATTCAGCGTCTGCAGTGCTTTGGGCTACGGAGCCCTGTTTCCTGCTGGACCAGGAAATCATTGCTGAACCCAAACTGAAGCAATAACCGGAAGTACTCTTCCAATCCACTATACTGCCCATCCAATCTGGATCTGTGAAACCATGGAGCAATACACCTCTACTGGAGATGTATCTGAGACCATAAGCTATAGTCCCCCGAACATATCTCAGAATGTGTTTCACAGTAACTGTATGTAAATGTTTTGGTTCACACCTGAACTGGCTGAGAGCATTTACCGCATAACAGATGTCTGTTCTCGTATGTACGAGATAAATCAATGATCTGTCGATGTAACGTGGGAAATTTTGGATATGAACTTGTGGCCTGATCTCGTAGATTCTTTAGATTAGAGATCATTTGTGTGCTCATGGACTTGCAGTCCATCATGCCAAAACTGCAAAGCACATCAACTGCATATTTACCCTGTGAGAGAAATATCTCTCCTGATTTTTGCCAAAAACTCCAAGCTCAGTAATGTAAAAGATCCAAGTCTTTCATTTCAACTTCTTTAGAAGAGCTCCCTCTTAGTCTGAGCTATATATAAAAAATTCCTTTCCTGTAAGGAACAGATGAAGATTTTGAACAATCTTCATATAAGGATGATCCCAAGATTCTGTCATACTGAGCTCTCAGAGTTATAATCTATGAGGTTCTTTTCATGGATAGCCTCTTGTTTAACTTCACTGTTTGAGAAGAAAATCTTAACATCTGTTAGATGAAGTATCCAAATCAAGAAAGCGACAAAAGGATCTTGATGAAGGTAAGGATCTTGTCATAGGTCATCCCTTCTTTCACGAGTCACAAATATACCCTCCATATAGGCTTTATTTTATAAGACGATGGAGGTTCCCACTGATTTATTACGAGTTCTTTGAAAACATAGACCATACATCATTCTTTTCTGTCACAACAACTTCCCTTATTTCAATTGTGGAAGGTTCTGAATCAATCATAAGATTCAATTCATCTAGAGGACCAGAGTACTTATCTGGTTTCTGCTTTCTGTGAAAGTGCCTTTAGGTGCTGGAAGCTTTTCTGCTTTCTTTAGTATTTCTCGGTATCAGGCTGGTTTCCTTTCAAAGGAACTAATAGAATCCTTGGATTCTATTAAGATGCCAATTCTGTTGTAGGTCAAGGACTAACTCATATTCATAGACTGCTCCCTCTGAGTCTAAAAGATCTGTCTTTCTGTCAATCTGCCTTTCTGTCAATTTGCTCCCTCTGAACCTATACAGACATTTTGACTCTGATCAGGTGACATATCTTTTCAAGATGTTCTTGGTGCCAATACGAGATTCAAAAATGAAAAGATGAGTCAAACTTCTGAGTTCCTGTGCCAAGGATAATGACTCAAATACAAAGAAAAATGATATCAGTAGGGTTTCTTCAAAACGAAAAGATACTCCATCTACCAAAATAAATTGTTGGACTCTTTAATCAAGGAAATAGCCCAAGGTTACATGTCTTTCATAAAAGATCGATAGACAACTAGGTTTCCAATCAAGGAGAAAGACTTAGCCTTTATCAAAAGTAAGTAGGTTCTGAGATCACAGCTTCCTTGTTCATAAAAATAGTGTGAGATTTTGACAGTATTCAATTTAGACATGGGTACAGAAAGATGTCAGGAAGGTAATCTTATCTTGATGTCATTCGTAGTCATGTAAATGAAGTATCCATGAAAACTTGCTTAGGCTTAAGATATGCATGCATCATGCTACCGGCTCAAGTTAACCAGGACTTCTGTAGAAATAAATCTGTTAGTTCAAGTAACTTAAATATCCTTAAGAGAATATCTTACTGTCCTGTGTATATTCATCCATAAGCAAACAATATGCCAAACACTGCATTGTCAAGAGTCATCCCACCCATGTTTTACTCAAAGCTAAATATCAAAGTCAATTCTGAGATTCCACCACTCAAAGTATTGTGGTCAACTTTAAGGCTTGTGTACTCTTTATAGTACAAGACAATTTGATGACCATTAAGTGCATAAGGTGCTGTTATTTACTAAGGTTACCCATTACCAGCAGTTCTGTTAAAACATAGAATTTACCAACAACTTATTAAATGGAAGCTGAACACTTACCAGGCATTTGTAGCAACAATATTCTAAAAACCTTAAAACCTATCACTTATCATCTTAAGATGATGAATACATTTCCAAGCATTTTGTATCAGACCTTGACTAAGTCTTACCTTCTCTCAACTGAGTTTATCATTAAATTTCAGTCAAATAGTAGAAAAGAAAAAGTCTTGGAAATCGATATAGGTGATCAAGGGTAAACTAGAGGTCCCTTCCAGAGATACTGGACCCTGGCCTCTAGATTTTCTTGACAGGGAAACTTTCCCAACTCGCATTAGACACTCCACAAAAAGATCAAGTAGGCATCCAAAAATTGCATCTCTCACGAGTGCAAGTCAATAAGCAAGATCATTCACTGCCCCCTCTTTATATCAATCAGTCCAAAAAAAATATAAAGGATAATTTCTTGTCAAGAGGCTTGATCAAAGTGATAGGAAGAACATGCAGGTTACAGTGGTCAACCTTAGTATGCATTAGAAAGACAATCTAGTATTGTGACAAAGATGTATTTATCTCAGGTGTGCACTTTCCAACCTTTTGATTCAGAACATAAAGCTCTTAACTATTATGTACTTTAATTATAGACAAACCCACAGTCATTCAAACCTTTAATCAGATCTCACTTGCTAAAGGATGCAGAGATAACAGCCTTTAGAAAACTCCCCAATTTCAGAAACAAATTCAAGGAGCATCACCTGTTGGTAAGGACATATGCTAGAGATTGAACTACATTATGTCCAAACTGTTCTTATCATAACAATTTTCTAACAGTTAGAAATGGAATAATTCAAGTTCCTTTCCAAAGCATAAATGATCAAGAACAGTTTCCCTTTTAGAAAAGGTAAAAGGACTGCTGAAGATATTTGCTTACCTCGTAGCTTAACCCAAATTTAAAAACTTGTTTCCTTCTCAATTCTACACAGGAAGCCATTCCTTACTTCTGATCTGCAAAACAAACTTTAAGAGAGGATCTTCGTAGGCTCAAGTCTGCAATTCTTGAGCTCTTTACGCCCTAAGCTCTGATACCATGTTAGGAATTGAGAAGAAATGCAGAACAAAAAATGTCTTTTAAAATCAGTTATAAGAACAGCTAAATCTCATCCTTAGAACAGTAAATCAAACTTCTGAGTATGCACAATATTCAGATCTGTCCTGATAATCAAAACTTAGATCTGAACTGCTAGTTCTGATATAAACATATTCAATCATGAGTCTGTAACAGATCTAAGGGACTATTAGATCTAATATAAWATTCACTAGTCATWTTAGAACATATTSAGCCATGGATCTGAAAACAGATCTAATTAAGCCAATCTATAAATCTTATCACAAGAAACTTTCAGATTCAAATTCATACAGAACCAAGTTAAGTAATGAGTTGATCCAATGAATAAATTTGCAAGTTACACACCTTGGAGACTTACCTTGAAGAAGACACAGACACACATTAGAGATGCAATGCCATTTGTGCTTATGCTCAGAAAAATCCAGGGTCATTGATCTACCATATAGGTTAGATCTCTTACCAAGTGATGAATGACTTTCTTGCCACCAGAAGGAGAATAACACTTAGGACACCACACAGAAAAATTTATGTGATTAGACCCTTATACACCCAGAACTGTCTAGCAAATAAAATCCTTGTGCCAAAAGGGTACGACTGTCTTGAATACACAGTCTAGGCCATGGCTAGAACTTTCCAGCTATAGAAAGGACACGGCTCAATGTATAAAGGGTAGATCTAGATGCCACGGCCCAAAGAAAGGAGACAAACTCTGCAAGGTAGACCAAGTCCAATGTAGCACCAGATCAGTGTGGAGAGGCCACGGCTCAAAGAGAAGCTGCCAGATCTGTGAAGAAGGAGCCACGGCTCAATGGAAGGAGACCAAATAAGGTCACAGCCCAATGGAGGGAGGCCGGATCTGCATAGGAGAGAGCACGGTCCAAAGAAGGAGATCAGATCTGAATAGAGTAGACCATGGCCCATTAAAGGGAGGCCCGATCTGTCTAGTAGAGGCCACGTCCAGGCCAGATCTAGGAGAGAGAGGCCACGTCCAGGCAAGGGAGGTCAGATCCAAGAAGAGAGGCCACGGTCCAGGCACATCTGCACAAGAGGAAGGTGGAGGCTCATCCCTGCAATGAACAGGAAGCTGAAAATAGGAAGGCCGAACTGTTCCAAAAACTCATCTACTGTTGCAACTTGCAAGGAAAGGGMYGCAGCATACAAGAGGAGATCCACTCCATTTTGAGAGATTACATACAGTAAGTGTCTAAAATGAGGAGGGGTCGATCTCCTTTTATACTAGGCTAGGGGTTAGACTAGGGGTAAATGAAAATATAATAATTAAAGTGATATTAAGAAATTAACATATTTAATTAATATAAATATTAATTAAACATGTTATAAATTAAACTTTTAATTAACACTTTCACATTGGCCCTAAATGCAAAACCCCAAATAAACACAAGCAAGGGTGAAGAGGGTTAGGGCAAAGGTGACTGGGTGACAATACTTGTCCATTCATTCTCAAAGTGACCCCATTTGATTTTATCATCACTGCATATGGGATACATCCCTCATGTGGTCATGCCTACCTTCAAGGAGGACACATACCAATAAACACCTGATCATGGACCAAGTGGCCCCAGAACAACTCTGGGGTCTTATCCACTAAGGTATAAGACCAAGGATCAACCCATGCCGTATGCATGGGTACCCTGGACATTTCCAGGGGCCCTAGGCTTATCTAGGGGCTTTAACTGCTTGGTCCTAGACCAAGATTCCCAGTCGTATACTGGGGGCCCTCTCAGGGGTCTTTACTGCTTGGTACCAGACGACGAACCCCAGTTGTCTACTGGGGGCCCTTTCAGGGGTCTTATCTACCATGGTATAAGACCATGGATCAACCCATGCCTCAGGCATGGGTACCCTGGACATTTCCAGGGGCCCTAGACATATCTAGGGGCTTTAGCTGCTTAGTCTCAGACTAAGAACCCCAGTCATATACTGGGGGCCCTAAGGAGGGTCTTTTGCCATGCCACTGACTGTTTGGTCCCAGCCAAATACCCCAGGAGTGCACTGGGGGCCCTAGACCTCAGCTAGGGTCTTTGCCATCCTCCCGGAGAATGGCTCTTGCAACTGCTATAAATTTAACAACTTTTCTATGCTATACCAATGGCTCGTAGATTTGTCCTCCCTCTAAAAACCCAAACCGCTCTCTAGAGATTTGTTTTGATAAAACACTTTTCAATCTTCTAACAATAACCTTTGAGATAATTTTGTAGATGCAGTTCCATAAAAATATTGGTTTGAATTTTTTGGTGTCGGATTATCCTCTTTAGAGATCAATGCTATAAAAGTTGTAAGCTCCAAACATTTTTCCTATGATTCTTGTAGCGTCCACCACCCTTCTTAAGTCTTTTTTACGAATTTATAACAACCTAAAAGGAATTCCATAGGAATGCCATCTAGCCTCGAGCTTTTTTCATTTTGAAAGTTTTGTAAAATTTGTTGCAATTATTCTTTTCCAACCTCTTTCATCAGCTCCTAATTGTCCTCATGATTGACAAAGCTAGGAAATGAGTTTGACAGTCTTAGTTACCTCATCAATTGTATATATATATATATATATATATATATATATATATATATATATATATATGAATTAATTATTATTATTATTATTATTTATTAAGTGGATGTGAGAATGATTTTATTGTTTCCCCATTTTTTGGCCCAAGTAAGTGTTACAAGCGAGACTGATGAATGCTACAATCTCCCCCACACTAGACTGTAGAAGTGCATCTCGGCACAATCATGCATATAATCAGGTTTGTAGTGTAAAAATAATTGCTCTTTAACTTAATATTTCCACTTTATTAAATAATACCTACTAATATCGTCTTTGTAATAATAAGATACTCATAACTCACATTCTCCTCACTTTTGACTTCAATTTTAGATACTTTGGTGCTATAATATAAATAGTTCAATTTTGGAAAAAATGGTCTTTAACTTAGTTTTTTCAATATCACATATGCATACAATAGGATTTGATAGAATAGCTCATGGTTGAGTAGAAGCAAAAGGCATAGAGAAGTCATAACCATTGCCAATTCAAGTTTAAAGTCCACAATGCACTAGAATCTCAAAGTCTTACTATGGAATGTAGAGAGGTTTAGAGACCCCTATATCATGACACTCATGGAAATTAAAATGTAATAGTAATTGCGACCCATCCATATACTAGACAATGATCATAGAAATTTACTCAACAAAATTTGTCTAGGAGTCCAATTTTGTCTTAATGTTCATGGTACAATAATGAGAGGGATTCATGATTATGGGGAGATATGGAATAAAATAGTCGAAAGACGTGTTTGATGATAATGTTTAATCGAGTCCCGGATGGGGTGATAGATGGCCCTCAATGGACGACAGGTGGCAACTGGTAGCAATGGGTGTTATTAACCCTAGCCACCAGCCTCCCTCTCATTCCATTTGAATGAGTTGCACTAAGCCAAGAGTTATGGTAGTGCGTTGGGATATCCTTGCAGGTTTAATGGCCACTTGTGCGAACCAGGCTGGGCGTACAAAGCTAGGTACCGGGCCTAGGAGAGCTGTCACCTTTGCTTTCATGGCGATCGTCCATGTCAGTTCGCAAGGCATTATGAAGGCTAGTGCCCCTGAGCGCTCTCCCATTCTACCATTTTTGCAAACTCTTTTGCTCCTCGACTCTTTCTTTCTCTTGCACCTCTGGCCACCCACCACTACTCCTTCGCTGGTCTTCCTTCATAGTCCCACCCAGAATCCCTACGCCATGCCAAGAGAGGGGAAAATCTAGAAGGGGTCCATTGTATTACAATGCCCTATCTAGATGCAACAAGCTCGACCCCTCTTAACTTGCTCTAATTACCACAAGCACTCCCAACCCAAGCCAAAATTGGCTAGAACCGCCTCAACAACCCTTGCCACCCCCTCCAATCCTACAATGGACTTCGATAGTTTCCTTGTCGAAGAGGAAACTCCCCCTCTTGAGGAGCATACTCCTCTGCTGAGTTTCCATCCTGAAATTGCCCCTCTCAGAGTCCACACACAGGTTCAAGGTTTTGGCACTGGTGGATGTATTGTGGAGGAAGAAATTCCTCCTAGATGGAAGGCGGAGAACCAACCGACGACTATGGATGAAGATTCAGAGGAGGAGCCGCCTCATCTCTCCCCTCTCGACTCTTAGATGAACATATTCAACTCATTTTTGATATGCGGCAGAAGCTTGATGACCAAACGCATAATCAACGAATTATTGGCTAGCGAATGGACCTCCTGTTCGATGCCATGATTGAAGCTCCCACTAAAAAGGGGTGCCCTACTTGTGGCCAAAAGTTCGTCCCAACTTACAACATTCATGGAAGTCCAAGTTCGCATATGGATTAGCTCCTTCAGGTTTTTGTTCTATTTCTGGTTTTGTCACTTATGCAAAGATTGGCAGAGTCCTTGCCTCACGATGTATGTTAATCGGTCATGGCGACCAATTTATGGTTATAGTTTTGTTCATACTGTTACACGTCAAACAATTACAATTTTTTGAAGGCCACCTGTCCTGGTTTCCCTGCTGTGGCAGGACAGGTGGCAGACTATAGACAATGTAATGACAGACAATGTTGATAATATATAGATCCTTTTATTTACAAAAAAAGATAATGTTTAATTGAGAATTTGTAGATTAAAGATCCAAGGCCTTGTAGCAAGGCTTATCAAGTATGGAAAGTACTCCATGAGTCAACTCGGCTTTCCAACATGGTGAGTTGAGTTAATATTTCAGTGAAAACTTGTCCATTTTGGTCAAACTCAATGAGTTAGTGGAGAGTTTGTTGAGTTAAATTCCTTGAATTTTTCGTGTTATGTACATTATTTTTCTTAATAATTGGAGTTATTGTCGAGTTGCTAAGTTAGCTCTCCATTTTGGGTTTTCCAAGTCATTGTAAAGTTAGTGTTGTGACTTTGATTTAGGGTACCAAACATACTTGCATTGGGGTCTATGCCCCTTTGGTAAACTTATATATGATTAAGTTTTGGCTCAAGTCACGATTTTTTGCAAGCAGAAGAGTCCCCCCCCCCAACAATCTTAGATAGGATCAAGTTTTGGCCCAAAGACTTCCCATTGATTTGTAAAGGCACAAAGTAGGATAAAGGAAGTTGGGACAATAATTTAGGTAGATTATTATTTTCTTGGAAGTTTCTTTGAGTAACATACCCCAAGATTGGGGGATGCACCCCATAACACTAACTTCCTTTAGCGTAGGTTATAGGTTTGAGGGGCATCTATTATACCTAAAATATTGGGAAATTGCACTCATCCTCATCCCTTTGATGACATGCCATTCAGGTGGGGTAGACCATAACAATAATGCAATCCTAGCAAATGGTTTAATAGTAAATACTCCATTGATCTAACTAATGAACCAATGCCCTGTCAAGATTCTTACTTTTTGCAGAAGGGCCAAATTGAGCTCTTAAAGATCCTGTTGAGTTTTGATGGTTATCTCATGCTTCTAGTTTTATTTCATTAACTGAACCATAACCATTTGCAACAACAATACAAGCTGTAGTAAACCAAGATCACAAGAAGAATAACCATGCACAAGAACACAAGAAGTATCCTGGGAAAATCCTTCTCAACCAAGGGAAAAACCCAACAATCCTTTACTATACTGCCAAGAGAAGATCCACCATTCCACCAGCAAACCTAGCACACAATAGGGTGCTTCTATGACTGAGAAAACTAACTCCTAGAGAAGTGCAAATTGCAGTCCTCATAATTTCAGACCACAACTTCTAAAATCATGAGATGAGAAGTGAGAGTGATCCACTCTTATTTATACAAAACCTATCACATCAAATGATGTGTATATTGGCACAATAGGGCCAACCTGTACAACTTAATAATATAATTAATAATTACACAATATTAATTATCTTTGCATGTCTGGGCCGACTTGTACCCTTTACATTACAAATTAGGGTTACAAGCAAATATTACTCTCATACAATATAGCAAGGATCTCACACGTCCACTAGGGACACGCCCACCTGTGCTCAGCCACTAGGGACACGCCCACCTGTGCTCAGCCACATGGACGTCATACTCAACAAATCACTCAACTGAGTCCCCATGAGTACCATCTCAAGCCGACTCAACTGAGTCCACAGAAGTACAAGGCAGGAGACCATCTCAAGTTGACTTAACTTAGTCCAGAGGAGTACAAAGCAAGAGACCACACGTCATCACAACTCAGTCCAGAGTCTGACGCACACCCATCACATGGGCACACCCAACACATGGACACACATAGTCTCAACTCAGTCCAGAGGAGAACGACACACCCATCACATGGGCCCTCTCACAAATCGACTCAACTCAGTTCAGAGGAGAACGACATGGAGAATGTCACACCACCCTGCAATCATCAACACTCCCTCTTAGCTAGGGAGGCATTCTTCACCAGGAAAAGTCTCTCACGAAAGTACTTGAACTTTGCCCTGGCAAGCGGTTTGGTGAAGACATCTGCAACCTGCTCATGTGTAGAAAGGTACTGCACATGTACTACTTTCCTTTGCACCATATCTCAATGTGTTTCGATTTATTGTTTAAAACACAGGATTCTCGGAGAGCTTCACACAACTCTGGTTATTGCAATGGATAATAGTGGAATCCATCTCATGTCCAAATAAGTCTGCAAGGAGCTTGCGAAGCCTCACTGCTTCACGGACTGCCACACGTAACGCTATGTACTCTGCTTCTGTGGTACTCAAAGCC
This sequence comes from Picea mariana, assembly GCA_032191745.1. Classification (NCBI taxonomy): domain Eukaryota; kingdom Viridiplantae; phylum Streptophyta; class Pinopsida; order Pinales; family Pinaceae; genus Picea; species Picea mariana. Next base: position 84,045 of record JASDQU010739848.1, read on the forward strand.
ACAGAGCTCTTGTTTCCTGCTGCACTAGGAAACCATGGTAGACAACAAGGTAAAACAACAACCAGATGTGCTCTTCCAGTCCACTGCATTCCTTGTCCAGTTTGCATTAGAATATCCTTGCAATCTCATGTCTACACTGGAGGCATATCTCAAGCCATAACCAACTGTGCCTTGTAGATATCTCAACACATGCTTCGCTGCTATCCAGTGTGTCTGTCTCGGTTGACTCATGAACTTGCTGAGTACATTCACTGCATAGCATGTATCAGGTCTGGTTTTAACCATATACATCAATGATCCACTCAGTTGTATGTAAAGAGGTGGATCAATCTTGCTTGAATCGAAAGAAGCCTCGTTCATCTTTTTCAAGTTCATCACCATCGATGTAGGCATGGATTTGCAGTCCATCATCTTGAATATCTCCACTGTATATTTTCCTTGACTTGGGAAAATATCATCAGTCCTCTGCCACACTTCTAGTCCAAGAAGTAGTGCATCATACCAAGGACCTTCATCTTAAATTCAGAAGCCAATGCACGCTTGCATTCATCAATAAGGCTTTCTAAATTGGTGAGGAATAGGTTATCACATATAGGACCGAAATCAGGCACTCATCACCAACAGTGCTGTAGTATAGGTTTGGATCAGCAACACTTTTGCTGAAGCGAAACTCATCAAGTATCCATCAATCTTCTCATACCAAGCACAAGGTTCCTGCATTAGTCCATACAGGGCTTTCTTCAACCTATATACATGAGACTCCTTCTCATGTGTCACAAATCCATTTGGCTGCTCAATGTAAAATTCTTGCTCAATCTCACCATTGAGAAAGGCTTGTCTTTACATCCATTAGATTTAGTCTCCAACCCATGGATGCAGCAAGAGTAATAATCGTACGGATGGAAGTGTATCGGGCAACGAGAGAAAATGTCTCCCCATAATCTATTCACTCCACCTAAGAGAATCTTCTAGCCACAAATCTTGCTTTGTACTTCTCGACACTTCCATCGACTGCATGTTTGATCTTATAGATTCACTTGGAAGTCACCACAAACTTCCCTTCTGGTCTCAGAACAATATCCCAGACATCATTCTTCATGATGGACTGATACTCTTCTGTCATGGCATCTTGCCAAAACTGATGTCCTACTGCTTCTCCATGATAGGAAGGCTCAATATCAATGATGTGGCTCATAGCTGAAACATAGCTTGAAAATATCTGTTGTTTCTTACTCTCTCGGAATGTATCACGAGGAGCTGCATGTCCCTCTGCCTCCATCAAAGTCTATCAAGCCCATGTAGGCCTCTCCCAACCTACTTCCATGTCTCTGGGAATCATCAACTGGAGCTACAGGATCAACATGGTCAATTGGATCAATAACTCTCTCCCTCTGAACTGCTGAAGGAGGAGAAGGTACTATTTCTTCCTTCTTCTCAAATAGTTTGACTTCCTCTGAGTCAAGTGAGTCCCTTTGAACTCTGAAGGATAGACATCTTCCTTTTTCGGTGTTGCTAACCTAGAGACATCCCGTGTCTTCTCAGGTCCTCTACTGTCTCTAAAGTACATTTTTGGCCTCTCGTACTAGGATAATAACCAAGATGACCCCCCGTAGGGATAACAATCAAAATGGCCTCATGTACTAGGATAATAACCAACCAACACAAATGGGCTCCTGTACCAGGGATAATAGCCCTTCAATAATGAAATAAGAAACTGGCCTCTCGTAGGGATAACAACCAACATGGTCTCCTGTACTAGGATAATAACCAAGATGGCCTCCCGAAGGGATAACAACCAAAATGGCCTCTTGTACTAGAATAATAACCAAGATGGCCTCTCGAAGGGATAACAACCAACCAAAAATTGGACTCTCATACCAGGGATCATGGTCCAATTCATGAGGGCTCCCACACCAGGGATAATAGCCTTTATCAAAATGCAAGCAACTACAGAGTAATGATGAAATCAATTAAGGAAAGAAGCAAAAACTTACCTTAGTCTACACTCATGCTCAATCTTGCTTTCAATCGTCTTGAGAAAGCTGAGATAAAGAAGAACTCCTCATTGTTCTTGCTTGCATTCCTTGAATTCTTTTGAGGTGGCTAAAGTTGCTTTCCTTGCACATCACTAGCTGCAAGCCTAGTCTCATAGTGACAAGGGCTTGAACCCTTTCACATCACTAGCTGCAAGTCTAGTCTCCTAGTGAAAAGGGCTTCAAGTCTAGTCTCTTTGATGTCCACTGGAGCTTCCATATAGCCCATGCTTAAAAGTCACCTCAAGGATCAATCTTGAAACAAGTTTTCAGAAATTTACTTCAAAACTTCTTCAAACTCAGAATTAGAAGTTTGCTAGAATACTTCTTGTAGCACTATTTCAGAATTCGCCTCAAGCTTGCCTTAGAGCAGGCTGTAACCTTACTCCAAAACTAATCATCAATCGATACTCAACACATGCCTGAAACTCAGCCTTATCCTCTTCAGATCTGCACACAGAACTGATATTAAATTTGGTTTGGAACTGTACCCAATAGGTCTGAAAAATTCGCCTTCAATAGGCCTGGACTGTTGATTTTTATTAAGCATTAGGTTAAGCATGAAGTTCATTCTTTTTATCATTTAACCATAACCATAAATGCTGCAACAACCAAGATCCCAAGAAGAAGCACCATGCACAAGAACACAAAATGTATCCTGGGAAACCCTTCTCAACAAGGGAAGAAAACCCAACCAAATCCTTTGTTATAATCTTCAAGAGAAAGACCTTTACCACCAAGAAATACCTAGCACACAAGAGGGTGCTCAAACCCTAGAACTCTAGTGCCCAAGAGAGGTGCGCACCTTTTGCAAAAGAAGTGTACTTATTGAAATTTCCAAACTCACAAGAAAGATCTATCCTACAATGGAAGATTTCCCTTTACTTATATTAGACTTGTCCTATCAACTGAAGTGTCTATTGGCACAACAGGGCCAACCTCTCTAAGGCATAATATATTTATTATTATTATTATTATTATAATTAATATTATCCATATTAATTCTTTTACATTTATTATTAGACACAATAAGGTAGGGCCGACCTGTACCCTTTACATGACAATTAGGGTTACAGGTAGGTCTGGCTCTTGAACAATCTATAACAAAGGATTTGATACACCCACTAGTGCTCATCCACTAGGGGCACATCCATAGGGATGTCACAACTCTGATTCACTGCATTACACAGAAGAACCAGGTCTTGACACATTCACCTGTGCTCGTCCACAGGCACGTCCACTCTATAGATATGCTTTCCCACTGCCACCGACAGGAGAATCATCTGGAGTCTTCTCGTCAACTCTGCTGCTCAGAGGAGGCTAATACATCATCTTCATTTCTATTCTCATGATGCACCCAACACTTTGGGATTTCACACGTTCACCTTGTGCTCAGCCACATGCACGTCCTAACTCAACAGATCGCTTTTCCACTGATAATCATCTGGAGTTCTTCTCAACTCTCTGAATGGAGGAGGTCATCTCTACATTCCCAGCTCTGTCTCAGGAAGGAACCACATACCCTTCTTAGGGGCTTTCTCTCAGGTTTGTAAGCTGAGAGAAAGACTTCACATAACTGCAATGATCCACACCTCACAGGTTTGTAAGTTGGAGAATGTCTCACATAGCTGCAATCATCAACACTCTCTCTCAGCTAGGGAGACATTCTTCATCATGCCAAGTCTCATACATATGTACTCTGAATTTTATTTTTGGTTGGAGTTATCAATACTCCCTCTCAACTAGGAAGACGTTCTTTACCAAGTCTATTTGGTGTAAATCTCTAGTCTGCTTAGGTGTAGGAAGGTACTGCAAGTATACGATTTTCCTCTGCATCATGTCTCTGACATAAGGATATTTCATCTCATCATGTTTCAATCCATTAGGAAACACTGGGTTCTTTAAGGAGCTTTATACACGACTCTTGGTTATCATCACAGGATCCATCTTGTGGTCAAGTAAATCTATTAGAAGGTTGTGAAGCCACATTGCTTCGCACACTTACTACTATATACTCTGCCTCTGTGGTACTCGAGGCCACATAGTTTTGTTTCTTCTTGCATCGAGAAACTATGGCAAACTTCATGGTAGAACATCAACTGGATGTGCTCTTTCGGTTCACTGTACTTTCTGCCCAATATGAATTGTCATGTCCTGCAAACTCAAGTTCATACTGGAGGCATATCTCAGGCCATATCCAACTGTGCCTCGTATATACATGTTTTGTTTTCGTCTAGTGAGTCTATCTTGGTTGACTCATGAAATGACTAAGCCTATTCACTACATGGCATGAATCAAGTCTGGTGTTAACCAGATACATCAGTGATTCAAAGTTCAAACGACTGTGGATCAGTCTTGTTTGAATTGTCGTCAATCTTCTTCTTTCGATCCATCACGGTGGATTTGCATTATGTCATACTAAACTTCTTTTATGTTCCCACTGTATATTTTCCTTGACTCACGAAAATCTCATTGGTTTTCTATCATACGTCTTGTCCCAAGAAGTTGTGCATCATACTTAGATTTTTCATCTTGAATTTAGAAGTCAAGGATTACTTCTATCAAAATCAGGCTCTTGTCACCTCACTATAATGATATAGGTTTGGATCATCAACACTCTTGTTGAAATCCAAACACAACAAGAATCTATCTATCTGATATAGTTTCCAACTCATGGATGATAGTGCGGATGGAAGTGTATTAGGTTCACTGGATCAAGTTTCTCATTACAGACAACTCCCTCTGCTTTTGAGAAACCTCTGGCTATAGATCTCGTTTTGTATTTCTTGACACTTTCATCAGCTGCATGCTTGATTATATAGACTCTCTTAGAAGTTATCACAAACTTCCTTTTCTGATTCTTGAATAATATCTTATGCATCATTCTTTAAGATATACTGGCGTTCTTCTGTTATGGCATCTTTCCATACCGGTTCTCTCGTTGCTTCTCTAAGACAAGGAGTCTTAGCATCAATGAAGTGGCTCATGACTGAAGGATAGCTCGAAAATCTCTTTTGCTTTCTCGGAGTGTGCCTTGAGAGGCTTGCATGTTTCTTTGCCTCTTGTAGAGTGGGTCTAGGTAGGCTTTTTAGGCCTTACTGCAATATCTCTGAATATATCGGCTGGAACAACTAGATCAACTGGGATAAAGTCTGTCTCCCTCTGAAATGTTGAAGGGGGAGAAGGTAATAGTCTTATTGTTAATCTCCATCTGAGATTTTCTGGATCTTTAAAAGACTCTCTTTTACAAGGACAAGGTTTCTGCTTGTTCTTGTATAATGAACAATTTAAATATGGTTTGGACTCCCGTACGAGGGATAATGGTCCAAGTCTTTGAGAGCTCTTTGTACTAGGAATAATATCCTTTATTTATTTGAAAAATGCAATTAACTATAAAATTATAAATCAAATGATTTACCTAGTTTGTAGCCATATCTTTTAGAGGAAGTACTTCTCCTCTCTCTTCTCTTCACTCGCTTGAGGTGGATTTGGATCAATGTCAGCAGTGGAAGCATATTGTCTTCCCTTCTTCCTAGTTGGAAAATTTCTTGCAATGTGTCCATACTTGTCACATTTGAAGCACTGAATTTCTGAAGCATCTCTTCTTTGATAACCTGGATTGGATGGAGGCTTTTCACCTTTAAAAGTTTGCTTGAAATTTCTTTTGAATCTTCCTCCCTTCTTTCTATGAAGTGCAAGGGCATGATTTTCTTCTGAAGAATCTTCCACTCCTCCATTTCTAAGTCTAAGTTCTTCTTGAGTGCAATTTGTCCATAGTCAATCAAAGGTTGGTAGAGCTTCTCTTCAACTGATACTTTGAATGAAAGGCTCCCATGATTTTGGAAGATTCTGGAGAGTAGTTAAGACAATTTCTCTATCAGACATGATTTCCCCAATGGTCTCTAGTTGTTCTTTAATCTCTGATAGTTTCATAAAGAAGAGTGCAACTGAGTCACCCTTTGTCATCTTGGTTCTTTGAAGTTGGCTCTTTAAGGTAAGAGCTCTGAGAGTGTTGTCACTTTCAAACATTCCTTTTAATACTTCATACATATCATAGGCGGTCTTCAGATTGGGAATACGAGGCAAGAGGTGATCTCTTACTGAGTAGATGATTATTTTTCTTGCTTTGACATCATCTTCCTTTCTTATCTTCTTCTCTATATCTGTAGCAGTGTTTGGTAGAACTTTAGTTGTCACATCCAAGAGATCATCTTCTTCAAGAGTGATTAGAAGCTTTGATTTCCAGGGGTTGAAGTTGCTTGCTCCATCAAGCCTATCTTCTACCCAAGTTATGTTCTTCATCTGATTTGTTTCTTCAAATTCTTGCCAACTGGATTTTGAAAACCTAATGATTAGGTTAAATTGGCAACCTTATATTATATTGGACTTATGATTGCCAACAATCAACTTGATAGTAACACATAAATGCTTGCTGATTCAGAAAATGTTTCTTCAGAAATTCAGAAATAATATTCTGCAGGAAATTTAGACACCCTAGAAACCCTAGGTCCAAAAATCAAAATTTCTCGGAATTTCATTTTGAGAGCCTCTGGAGATTTGCTGGAAGAGGCCGTACTCTTCTATGCCAAGAATAACCCCAACGTCCAAGTTTTAAGGGGCTGAAACACCCAAAAGAGGAGGGTCGTACGGATTTTCTGGAAACCCTAGGAGGGCCGTACGGTTCTGCAGAAGAGTAGGAATGATTGGTAAAGGATGAGACTTGGTAGATGCTTGTGCAATGGGTTCTTTCAAGACCTATGCTTTGATACAATGTTGATTTTTCATAAGCATTAGGTTAAGCATGAAGTTCATTCTTTTTATCATTTAACCATAGCCATAAGTGCTGCAACAACCAAGATCATAAGAAGAAACACCATGCACAAGAACACAAAATGTATCTTGGGAAACCCTTCTCAACAAGGGAAGAAAACCCAGCCAAATCCTTTGCTATAATCTTCAAGAGAAATACCTTTACCACCAAGAAATACCTAGCACACAAGAGGGTGCTCAAACCCTAGAACTCTAGCGCCCAAGAGAGGTGCGCACCTTTTGCCAAAGAAGTGTACTTGCTGAAATTTCCAAAATCACAAGAAAGATCTATCCTACAATGGAAGATTTTCGTTTACTTATATTAGACTTGTCCTATCAACTGAAGTGCCTATTGGCACAACAGGGCCGACCTCTCCAAGGCATAATATATTTATTATTATTATTATTAATATTATCTAGATTAATTTTCTTTTACATTTATTATTAGACACAATAAGGTAGGGCCGACCTGTACCCTCTACACGACAATTAGGGTTACAGGTAGGTTTGACTCTTGAACAATATATAGCAAAGGATTTGATACACCCACTAGTGCTCATTCACTAGGGGCACATCCATAGGGATGTCATAGCTCTGATTCACTGCATTACATTGAAGAACCAGGTCTTCACACGTTCACCTGTGCTCGTCCACAGACACGTCCACTCTACATATATGCTTTCCCACTGCCACCGACAGGAGAATCATCTGGAGTTCTTCTCAACTCTCTGAATGGAGGAGGTCATCTCTACGTTCCCAGCTCTGTCTCAGGAAGGAACCACGTACCCTTCTTAGGGGCTTTCTCTCAGGTTTGTAAGCTGAGAGAAAGACTTCACATAGCTGCAATGATCCACACCTCACAGGTTTGTAAGCTGGAGAATGTCTCACATAGATGCAATCATCAACATGGGCAACCCTCAAGCTAGCTTTGAAAACTTGGCTTATATCTGCGTCAGGACAACCTTAATTCTGGCCTCTAACTCGCCTGGACAAACCTCAGATATTCGCTGCCCATATCTGATGAAGTTCACTCTCAGATATTCTCTTTAACACAGCCTCAGATCTGCCCTTATTTTACCTTGGAGCAGGCCTAGAATTTGCTTCAGTTTTGACTTCAAAACAGGCCTCAAAATGCTTTAGGACAGACTTAAAAAACAATTCAGAAATTCACCAAACAGTATTGAAAAAGTTCTGAAAATTTGCTTCGGACAGACCTACAATTTTGACACCTTTCTCCCTCTGAAACTCAGCCTCAAATCTCTGCAATTCAGCCTCCTGTTCTACCACAGATATGGCCTAAGAGACTGCTCAAAACTCAAATCTGAGCTGGGCTGAGATACACCAGAACTCATGTCAGAACAGATCTAAACTTGTCTCATTTTACTCATAACGAAACCTCAAATCTGTGCCAAAAATTTGTCCAAGTATGCACCCCAGTGCAGGCCCCAATGTGCCCTTAAATTCTGCGCTGAGATAGAGATGTATGCATGCTATCCTTGCTTCATAATTGCTGGAATTCGGCTTTAGGACATGCCTGGACTTGACCTCATACAACTCGTCTTTATTACCTCGGATCAGTCTCAGAAAACCAGGCTGTAATTAGTTTTAGGTCTGCGGTTTTAAGGTCTGTGGTTAGGACTCTTCTGCGACAGCCCTAGAAGAGTCTCCCCATGCTGTGGTCTGCCTTTAAGACTTTAAACAAGGCTCGGCCTCGGCTAATAGGCCTGCGACCAGCCTTATGCTTCACCTCAGAATTCAAGAGAGGGTTCGACCTCTCCTTACAACATCAGGGGTATGACACTAATGGATGTGTCTTCACTTACTGTGCACATAATCTTCAGGTCTGCTCTGATACCATGTTAAATTTTGATGGTTAGCTCATGCATCTAGTTTTATTTCAATTTATGTTTAACATTAACTGAACCATAACCATTTGCAGCAACAATACAAGCTGCAGTAAAACAAGATGACAAGAAGAATAACCATGCACAGGAACACAAGAAGTATCATGGGAAAACACTTCTTAACCAAGGGAAAAACCCAACAATCCTTTGCTATACTGCCAAGAGAAGATCCACCATTCCACCACCAAACTTTGCACACAATAGGGTGCTGCTATGACTGAGAAAACTAACTCCTAGAGAAGTGCAAATTGGAGTCCTCATAATTTCAGACCACAACTTCTGAAATCATGAGATGACAAGTGAGTGTGATCCACAATGGGGATCCACTCTTATTTATACAAAACCTATCACATCAAATGATGTGTCTATTGGTACAATAGGGATGACCTGTACAATTTAATAATATAATTAATAATTACACTATTAATAATCTTTGCATGGTGGGGCCAACTTGTACCCTTTACATCACAAATTAGGGTTACAAGCAAATCTTACTCTCAGACAATATAGCAAGGATCTCACACATCCACTAGTGCTCAACCACTAGGGGCACGCCCACCCGTGCTCAGCCACAGGGACATCATAATCAACAGATCACTCAACTGAGTCCACAGGAGTACCATCTCAGGCTGACTCAACTGAGTCCACAGGAGTACAAGGCAGGAGACCATCTCAAGCTGACTCAACTTAGTCTAGAGGAGTACAAAGAAACAAACCACATGTCATCACAACTCAGTCCAGAGTCTGACGCACACCCATCACATGGGCACACCCAACACATGGGCACACCCAACACTTGGGCACACATCGTCTCAACTCAGTCCAGAGGAGAACGACACACCCATCACATGGGCCCTCTCACAGATCGACTCAACTCAGTCCAGAGGAGAACGACCTGGAGAATGTCACACGATGCTGCAATCATCAACATATCCCATGTAGTAGGGACTGGACTGTTACCTCCAATTTGTACTTGATGATAAACTCCCTAACCTACAAAGTATAACCTAAGAGGGAACTACTAGGACGATCACCATTGTCACCTAAGTAACCTATCCTTTTCACCTTAGGCCAACTCTCCTTTGGCTCAAGGGGGGTATCGATTCCCTAGTAGGATTACTAAATCTAAGCAATGAGGCACAAGGTGATATCAAAGTAGCTTTAGTAAAACAATATTTTTGGGTTTTAAAGGGAATAAAAAAGGGTCATGGAAGGAAATAGAGATTAGTGCCAATACAACAAGGGAAATGGAGTCAAGGGGGTATCTAAGAGGGATTATTTTCTTATGCGTTAGCAATGAAATTAAGGGTAAAAGATTCAATAACCTCCAGTTCTCTAAGATTGCTATAAATAATACATAAATTCTACAAGGAAGGGGTCCAAGGGATCCACCTTCAACTAGACAACTCAACTATACCCTAAAAACTGAAATTGATGAATTTGCTAGAATTCCTAGAGGATATATAAAGAAAACTATTACACATCAAGACTAAGATAACAAAGGAGAGAAAATGTGTTACCAAACATACACAATTCTTTCCAAGTGGTATATTTTACCTTTCAATGGATCAAGTTGGTAGTCTTGCCTATGTAGAAGAAACCACACCACTTCAAGCTTTAAGCACCAAAATATTTATGTAGTCAACAAAGAAATAACCATTATACATCACATATGCACCAAGAAATCATCTCTAAGGAGGGGGACCTCCAAAATTCCAACCATACAAAAATGAGAGAGAGTAAACTCTTATATAGGTTTCAAATCAACTCATCTGAACAATAAAATAATAATTGTTTCCTAGATCCACTAATCTCTTCAAGGAGTACAATAAAATAAAATCTTCAACAACTTCATTACTAAAAGTAGCAATGATTTGTTGAGATCCACTTCCTTCTCCAAAAAGAATCAACAAAAGATGCTACGACAACAATACAATAATTCTCTCATGTAACCAACTCCACGAGACAAGTCAACAATAATAAAATAAAGGAGTTGGTTATGCGACAACCTCCACAATGTTCTCCAAGGTGAAACATCCATCAATAGTCCATAAAAATGTGTCATGTTGTCTCAAGAGCTAGGGTGCTCCCCACCATGGGCATACATCAATAATGATATCCCCAAATAACGAAATCTCTCAAGCAATAAAGGTGGGGGTCTCCTCAAATGAGTGGTCAAAACGCGGTGAGAATTTTTCCGTGACACATTTTGAAAACACCATAACTACGTTAATTTTTGTTGGAATTTCTATTATGAACACATTTTGGAAATCTCGTGACCACTCTGCATCTAATGACATTGATTTGGTGGAAATCTAGTCACTTTGTCAAAATATAACTAGTCCTGAAGCTAGGCCGCCCTCAAAATATGTTGTGGGACCCTATATCTAGGGTTTGGAACCTCCTAGATCTTCTCCAAGGTGGATGTGTAGCTTTCTAAGGTGAAACATCCAAGAAGATACTCATAATGTGGCATGTATGACACTCTAAGTGAGACATCCATCAACAAGTAACGAACATAAGCTCCCAAAGTGGATGTCCTTTAATTGACATGCATACAGGTGTGAGAAGGAGCCTTAATAAGTGGAACATTCTATCCAAGATCATAAAGAATGTAATAACTAAACCCTCAATAATAGACGTTCTCAACAATGGTATAGAAGAATGTGTTGAAATATTCAATGTGCTCATTTTTCCATAGACAATATCTCAATATTGTTAGCGAACCATAGGCACAAAGCCACCCCGAGAACCAAACCTTGACAAATAGAATAATTTCGGAAGTAGTACCAGACCCAACAGATAACCAATAGATAGTGTATCTCTCTTTCTCCAAGAATAGCGCACCAAACAGAGAGTCCATAAACCAGAAACCAAGACCAAAAACCTAGTTGTAGTAGTTGCAACTGCACTCCTTCTCCATACTTGCACACCACTTAACTTATGTGAGATGTGAGTGAGTGAATGACCAAATGAGATCAAGCACCCTCTATTTATAGTGCTCTTTGTCACCTGTCCAGGCCGACTTCTTCTTTTAGAGGATAATACTTAAATATTAATCCTTTTATTGAGTCGACATGTCTTCTAGGGTTTCTATACACCTGTTTAGGATTTCTCTAGCTTCCAGAACACTCTAATCTAGTCAGAGGTTACACATGGAGGTTAATACCTCCCGCAACTACCGTAACATCAACACTCCTTCCTAGATGGGGAGGTATTTAACGATAATGGTTTTGAGCACAAATAGACCATTCTGCTGGTAGCATCATCATAACCACAAATGCTATCTCATGATCATGTAGATCAACTTTCGAGCAACATCACCACTTTCAATATCATTTGATAACATCAACTGCATCATCTCTCGAGGCCATACTCTATTTGAGTAATCGAGCATGATCTTCAATAAATCACTTACTCAACAGAGTGATACGAGGACCATTCTTCTATTCCGAACATACATCTTAGAAGAATGGTTGTCCCAACATACATTGAAAGTCCCGCAATGGGCTACAAGGACCATTCTTCTAATCCATACCTATGTCCTAGAAGAATGTCAGTCCTCCCAGATACTGAAAGCCACACTATGGGCTACAGAGACCATTCCTACAAGAATGTTAGTCTCAGACTATTTTCTAATCGGGTCATATGTACCATAGAGATCAATCTCTACCCATATGCCTTAGAAAATATCAGTTCCGTATCAACCACCCTAATCGGGACGTCATGTCCTTATGGGGTAGACTATTCAACTTGATTGGGCCAATAACTGTGCCTCCGGAGAATATCGGTCCTGAACCATTTTCCTAATTGGGCCACAATCTACACAACTAGTACACAACTACTTCCGAGTGGTACACAACCACTCCTAGTAGCACACAATTACTAACCAGTGACACACAATCACTACTAGTGGAACATATCACCACAATAGCATACAACTACTGTCCAGAGACATATAGTCTCCACATCAATCAAATCATATCATCTGATATCATCCTGCATCGACAATGTCATCAACTGCATCACCTCTAAGCCGTACTAGCATGATGCGAATGCATCATATCTAAGTTGTACTGGCATGATCCAAAGTATCATCTACATCATCTCTAAGACATACTAGCATGATGCCAATGCGTCATATCTAAGCTGTATGCCACCTCTAAGCTGTACTTGCATGATGTAGATCAATGCCTCACTGTGTCATCTCTAAGCTGTATGATCATCTCTAAGTCATACAAGCATGACATATTTAGCATGATGTCTATACATCATATCTAAGATGTATTCCACCTCTAAGATGTACTCGCATGATCATATCTAGCATGACACGAGCCCCCTGCATCATCTCTAAGCCTTACTAGCATGCCATATCTAGCATGATGCCAATACATCATCTCTAAGCTGTATGTCATATCTAAGATATACTCGCATGGCCATATCTAGAATGATGCGGCTCACCAGCATCGTCTCTAAGCTGTACTAGCATGAACATAACTAGCATGACACAAGAATCATCTCTAAGCTGTATGTCCATCTCTAAGCTGTACTAGCACAATGCTCCTCAAGCCATTGTATCAACAACTCCAACCATCTGTATCATATTTGAGCTATACTAGCATGATCATATCTAACATGATGCAAGAATCATCTCTAACTTAGTTGTAAGATCATCTCTAAGTTGTACTAGCATGATACAGATCCACAGCTCACTGACAGTTCATGATGCCACATATTAGTGCTCCTCCCAACCGAGGAAGTCATCTCCTTTCTTTCAACCAAGGGAGCAATCTCCATGAGCCCCAGCTTGTCCCTCAAGTATGCAAACTTTATCTTGGACAAAGGCTTCGTCAAATATTTGTAGTCTACTCATCAGTGGAGATATACTGGAGAACCACTTCTCCCCTCTGGACTATAGTACTTGATCTCAATGTGATTTGACCTGTCATGGAACACCGGGTTCTCTCAGAGCTTCACATAGCTTTGGCTATCACAATATATCAGGGTCAAATCAAACACCTGATCAAATAGTCCAGAAACCAGCTTATGGAGCCACACTGCTTTCGTACAAGCATCACAAGTTGCAATATACTCTGCTTCTGCAATGCTGAGTGCAACAAACTTCTGTTTTCTGCTAGCCCATGAAATCATAGCAGAACCCAAACTGAAAGACAATCCAGAAGTACTCTTCCTATCTTCCACACTCCCTGTCCAATCTGAATTGGTAAATTCATGCAACTTTACTTCGCTATTTGAGGCATATCTCAAACCATACATTATCATCCCACAAAGATGTCTCAAGATATGCTTTGCAGCCCCCCAATGCTCTTGTCTAGGTTCCACCTGGAACTGGCTCAACATGTTCACAACAAAGCATATGTCCGGCCTAGTATTTACCAAATACATCAAGAAGCCAATCAACTGCCGGTACATGGACAAGTTTACTAGATCAGAATCATAGTCTCTCAACTTACTCAGATTTGTAACCATGGGAGTTGCCATGGATTTGCAATCCATCATCCCAAACTTCTAAAGGATCTTTACAACATACTTTCCTTGTCCTAGGAAGACTTCACCACGCTTTTGCTGTGCTTCTAGTCATGAGACCAATATCCTTCATATCAAATTCTGAGGCTATCTCTTTCTTAACACTGAATAGTGAGAGGATCTGCACCAAGCTCTTGGAGTTTGTTTGAGTCCATACAAGGTCTTCTTTAACCTGAATACATGGGTTTCTCTCTGGTGTACCTCAAAACGTTGAGGTTTCTCTATATATACCTCTTCCTCAATTACTCCATTGAGAAAGATGGTCTTTACATCCATCTGATGTAAACTCCAACCCATGGATGCTGCTAGAGATATGATGGCTATAATAGAGGTGTATATGGTGACTGGAACAACTGTCTCATCAGTCTTCTCCCTCCTGCTGGGAGAATCCTCTAGCCACAAATATCGCCTTGTATTTATCGATACTTTCATTCACTGCATGCTTTATCTTGTAAACTCATATAGGCACAATTTCCCATACATGATTTTTCATGATGGATTGATATTCTTCCATCATAACCTCCTTCCATTCTTTCTGCTTGACTGCTTCCTCAAAGGTGGAAGGTTCTGTAATTGGAATATGGTTTTTACTTGCTTTCTTTGAAAGTTCTATTTGGAGCACCATACTTCTCTGCATCTTGAATGATCTCAAGATCCCAAGCTGGTCTTCCCTTCTTTGTCTTATATTGGCATGGATCTTCAGATATCTATGGTTCTTCCATGTCTGATACAACATTCTTACCTCTCTCCACATCTACAATCCTGGGATCTACAAGATCTTTATAATGGACCTCATCACGGTTTTGGCTGCTTCAACCCACAGATGCATTGGTAAGTCTTGATCATGGATCATGGCTTTCACTGCTTACACAATTGAACAATTCTTTCTTTCTTCCACACCATTCTGTTGAGGATTGTAGGAAGTGATGATCTCCCTCCTAATCGTGTCCTCTTTGCAGGATGTCTTGAGATCATCTGAGGTGTACTTCCCTCCATTATCGGACCTCAAGATATTTAACTTCTTTTCAGATAAGATTTCCACAAGTGCTTGAATTTCTCGAACTTACTAAGTACTTTTCCCTTTTGATTCCAAGAAACAAATGCAAGTTTTATGTGAGAACTCATCAAGAAATGAAACATATTGTACATACCCATTTAGTGAGACGGTTGACATGCATCTGAGTGAAGGATATCCAAAACTCCTTTTGCTTTCCACGCTTCCTTTATAATTGATACTTTGGAGATCCTCTGTTTCATAATTGATGAAGTCATCTGCTCCATTCTTGGAACTATCATTGTAGCTCTCTTCCTGGAGCTATCAAGTGTGACCTGCCTGGAACAAGAACAATAACACGAAAAATAGCAGACAACATTCTTCAACACTCTTCTAGTGTTGTGATCAATCATTCTTTCATAGTGACCTATTTGTAACAAACAAATATATCTCCATGGTAGCCTTCATGGAATCTTGTAAGATAACCTTTCCGAGACAAGAACAATAAAAACAGTTCCAGTATAATAACATTTTCATAACATATCTATGTTAACAAGAATGAATAACAATTTCATGGTGATCATCATAGTATGACCAAGGTGACCTGCCCGAGAGCAAACAAGAAATATCTCTCTAGAGGAGATGTTAGTTCATCTTGCAAACAAGTACCATAAGCATCTATATCAATGGTATTCATATGCAAATCATGTATTCATTGCACCTATCAATAATAGAACCTTTCAAAGACTGCTTTCACAATTTGTAATGTAGCAACTATTAGTCTTGATATATGCAAATTGGAAGCTTAACAATTTAATCAAACCTAGAACCTGAAGCCTCAACTGCTATGGAGGGTGCACTTGTTCCTTTGAATGCACTAAATCCAAGATTACAACTTGGAAAAGGTCTCTAGTACTTTCCCTGCAAACACACTCATGTTTTACTAGATGATATAACTTGGATATCATATACAAGTGCATACCTTTGAAATCTTGTAACATCGTCCAACTTGTCTTCCAATTTGAAACTAGATACCATCTTGACAAGAAGAGATTAGAAACTGAATCAGAAGATTCAATGATTAGAACAAGCTAGAAACTCTAAAATTTTAACTTTGACCACAAAATCAATTTGACTAGAAGTCAACCTTTGACTTTGATTTTGACCAAAAATTTAAACCTGAGGTTTTTGCTAGCTGAGGCTACCAAGAGGTGCGCTAGGCTAGGGTGCACTAGGATGTCAAGGAATTAGGTCAAACGCTTCATCATAAGTGCTCGAACACAAGGGTTAGGGTTTGCTGCCGCTGTACAATCATAAAACCTAACTACAACTATAACGAGCTTAACAAAGAACTGCTACACTACCTTGCAGTGGTTACACTGTCTTGAAGGTGGTGTAGGCCCATAACATGTTAAAATATTCGATCTGCTCGTTATTCCATAGACAATATCTCAATATTGTCACCCAACCATAGGCACACAACCACCCCTGAGCACCATAACCTTGACAAATAGAATAATTCTGGAAGTAGTACCAGACCCAACATATAACCAAGAGATAGCGTATCTCTCTTTCTCCAAGAATAGCGCACCAAACAGAGAGACCATAAACCAAGACCAAAAACCTAGTTGCAGTAGCTGCAACTGCACTCCTTTTCCAAACTTGCGCACCACTTAACTTGTGTGAGATGTGAGTGAGTGAATGACCAAATGAGCTCAAGTGACCTCTATTTATAGTGCTCTTTGTCACCTGTCCAGGCCGACTTCTTCTTTTAGAGGCTAATACTTAAATATTAATTCTTTTATTGAGCCGAAATGTTTTCTAGGGTTTCTACACATCTGTTTAGGGTTTCTCTAGCTTATGGAACATTCTAATCTAGTCAGAGGTTACACATGGAGGTTAATAGCTCCTACAGCTACCCTAACATCAACAAAATGTGCAATGCGAAGTATTCTAAGGTAGATGTCATCCCCCTCATAAGGCATGTACCAAGTCAACTCACCAAAGATTGCATGTGTGAAGGCTTCAAGAGGTATGCCCACCAATAAAAGCATGGAAGCGTGAGTAAGGGTGGAAGTCCTCCTTAAATAAAAAAAGTGAATCCATGGTACAAGGACTCAACATGTAGAAAATCATTAATACTCAACCATTTCCATGAAAAGAAGGGATGGCCTCTCCTTACTCCAACAATATGCCTCCACATGTGTGAAAAGCACTCCTCCAAGATGGCATGTGTAAATCGATAATACATGAGGAGATGTGTAAGGTGGTAGACCAAAGGAAGAATAAGTTAAATGAGCCATGAATCATATGCCAATTCACCAAAAGTCCAACCAACTCGTCTACTAGTAGGACAATGTCATCAAAATATGAGTAAAATGATGCCAAGTGTGCATATGCTTGCAAATGCGAGTCAAAGAAGGGGAAATCTCTACATAAAACCATTGTCCATACCACAAGTAACCCATCCATGTGTGGATACTATCTGTAAGAGCTAGGGCATTGGATACTATCTCTAACTATGCTCACAACTATCCACCCAAGTATCAATCCACATGTAAAAAGGTGAGTACATGTCAAGTGCTCTATGCCATGATGAACGTAACCAAATGGAGATGCCAATACAATGTATAATATCTCGAAAGTGTTAGGGTGTTTCACCAAGGGACCCATACATCTTGATGTCCAATCACATATAAAGGAGTGGAGACTATAACATCACATGATCAAGTGTAATGCTATCTCTATGATAAGAAAATATACCAATGAATGCACCATCAAAACCTCTAGCAAATCATCATCTACGTCATTAACAATTCATGGAAGCAAGTGAAACCCTATCCATCCAAATCTCTTTGTGATGAAAATCACAAAGGTAGTGAAACAATTCACTAGTATAGGCCTCATGCAAAATGAAGGGTAGCAACTAGCTCCAACTTGAGGACGTGCTCTTTTTGGGAGTGCATGAGAACCTCATAATCTCGACATGTATGTGTTATCAATGACCACCACCATCAAGCTAAAATATGTGGTAGGTGTTAGAATATGATGGATGTGCTCGTTTAACCATAAACAATATCATTATTGTCACCCAACCATAGGCCGAAGCCACCCTAGGCTAGATATCCAAACAAAGGGTGGCACATCTTTCTCCAAGAATAACGCACTAAGCAAGAGTAACAAGAGCTTATCAGAGAGTCCAAACCATAACCAAGAGATAGTCCAAGCCAAAATCGAAATCTACTAGCTGCAGCAGCTGCAATGACAACTCTCCTCCAGACTTGCACACAAACTGGCCAACTGCAGTGCGCACAAGTGCTGCTTCTGCAGTTCTGAGAATTCCTGCTCTAATGAAGACTGGCCTCCTATATTTATACTAAAACTGACAAAATGCCTGGGCCGACTTCTCATTCTGGGTGCCTATTTATAATAATAATAATAATAATAATCTATTTTTAAGGTCACGACCAAGCCAACACACCAAATTGGTGTATGAGACCCCCTTGTTTGTGGGACAAGGGACCCCCCTTCGCCCAACGATTTGACTGGTAAAGTCTACGAAGGTATACATACCTACCCCCCTTTGGATTTGAACCTGTGACCTCTTAAGAGGAAACACATGTTCTTAACCATTAGGCCCACTCAGGCTGTATTTACTTAGTATATAATATTTTCTTTAGCCGACTTCTTCTCTTGGAGGCTAATAACCTAATACAAGTTATCCTCTTGAGCTGATTTGTCTTCTAGGGTTATTAGCCAACTAATTAGGGTTTCTTCTAGCTTCCCGGAATATTCTATTCTCGTCAGGTTTACACGAGGAGGTAAATACCTCCTGCAGCTACCATAATATCAACACTCCCTCCTAGCTAGGGAGGCATTTGAAGGTAATGGTCTTGAGCACAAACATACCATTTACCCGGTAGCATCAACATAGTCGTATAGACTATCTCATGACTAGATCATGAGCACCATCATCACTATCAGTGCCATCAACTGCATCATCTGTTGAAACCATACTATATCTAAGTAATAAGATATGATGCTAGATAAGTCACTCACTCCACAGAGTGACACAAGAGTCATTCTTCTAATCCGGACATATGTCCTAGAGGAATAAATGTTCTGAACCATTTTCCGTCTGGGAAATCTCTGTCCATTGATCATCCATCTAGCTGATAATCATTTCCAACACTACTGATAGTCTTCAAGGCGATTAGAACAATGTCATTCAATAGAACACAACTGTGTCTATCCATAGTAGCACACAATTACAATCCAGTGGTACACTGCCACACCAAGTAACACGCAGATACTTGATCAGTGACATATAGTCACAATCAGTGGAACACATACTACAGTAGTATACATCTTACTGTCCAGAGACATACAGTCTCCATAACAATCATATCATCAACCTGCACAAAAAACATTGTTATGATATATAAACTGAATCATCTAGGCCATTCTTCCACTCACACCTGTGAGATCTGGAAGAACATCTGCCCTAAGAAAGTAAAACATCAACGATGAGTTATCTGGACTATTCTTCTCAAGCAAGGAAGAATAACTGTCCCGATTTCTGAGCCTGGACCATTCCTCCGGCACTAAACAAAGTGCAACTTGGAGAGAATGAATCTGCCCTAGGGAATGCCTGTCCCTGATTGCTGAACCTAGACCATTTGCCTATCTGGGCCATTCCTCCGGCACTAAACAAAGTGCAACCTGGAGAGAATGAATCTGCCCTAGGGAATGACTGTCTGGACCATTTCCTAAGGAAATGACTGTCCTGGACCAACCTCCAAATTGAACCATTCTTTGAAATTGCTCACAACTATGAGCTTCGAAAGAATGATTGTCCGACGAGGTAGACCAGTCTTCTTGACCACTACTGAGAGTGACCGTCAAGAAGAGAGACTGTTCTAGACCATTCCCTATGTTAACCACAAGGGGAATCGCTGTCTATGGTACATCAACAATCCATCGAACCATTTTCATTACGAAAATGACCGTTCGATTTGACCATTTCCGAACTGGAAAAATGCCTGTCCGTCAGAAATATCAAACCACTTTTCGAACTGGAAAGGAACTGCTCATCCTGGACCATTTTTCGAACTGAAAAATGACTGTCCATAAATCAATAACACATCACTGCTCCCTCCCAACCTGGGAGTCATCTCTTCCTTTTTCAATAAGCAAGTCCTCTCCACGAGCTCCAGCTTGAGTACACAAACTCTTTCATCTTGAACATAGGCTTTACCAAAATGTTTTCTTATCTGCTCATCTGTGAAGATATATATTGGAGAACCACTTCTCCTTTCTGGACTTCATCACGAAGAATGTAATGCTTGATCTTAATGTACTTCGGTCTTTCTGGAACACTAGTTTTCTGAAGGCTTCATATAGCTTTGATTATCATAGTTGAATTCATCTCTTTTGTTTCCTGCTAGCTCATAACATCGTGGTAAGGGTCAAACTTGGAACATATCCAAGTGGCACTTCTTCTGTCATCATGAGAGTTTGTCATGGATTAGCAATCCATCATCCTGGACTTCTGAGTAACCATTCTGATACAATATTTCTGTTATAGAAAGCTTTTCACCACGCTTCTGCTATGCATTGAAGGCTCTGCACCAAGTTGTTTGAATCCATACAAGATCTTCTTCCATCTGCATACAAGGGTCTCTTTCTGGTATACCTCAAAGCCTTGAGGTTGCTCTACCTGTAAACTCCAACCCATGGATATTGCAGACGATATCTTGGCTCATGTAGAGGTATGTCTGGTTTACTGGAACAAGCAATCATCATAGTCTTCTCCCTCCGTCTGGGAGAACCTCTAGTTCTGGATCTCGCAATGCTTACATTCATAAGTCTCCCATACACTTTTCTTCATCACAACTTTCATTTACTCTTCTTGATTTCTTTAAGTGAGTTCATGTCAGGCTGGTAGTCTTGTGATTCTCGATACAATGACTGGTTGTTCTGTCTTTTCTTTCTCTCTTTGAAATCTTCATGTTCTTCCTTATGTTTTTCTTTAGATCTTAGGTCCATGGAGTTTTCTATAGGTTCCATGGCCTGAAGATTCCAACTTCTTCCTTTCATCATAGGATCATGGATGTGGATGGACAACCAAGGATACTTTAATGCTTCTTTTCGAAGAAGACTTCTTCTAAGGTCACATTGAACACGTGCTGCTTTTTCATGGTTGCTTCCATGGATAGATACTTCATCATCTTCAATGGATCATATAATTTAGGATTAGCTCTCTCCTAATCCTTGCTTCATGCATGCATGCTCTTCTTTTGGAAATATATAACCGGCTTTCTCCATCCAGGAGAGTCCACGCTTTCATCTGCATCCTTATTGCCTTTTGCAAAATGTCACAAATATTTTTCCAATTTCCTCTTGATTGCTGACTTCTTTCTGTCTTTACTTCTTCTAGGGTTCTTCAAGATTGATTCTGATTTCGGCTTATCTTGCAGCTGTTACTTATGTAATATCTTCCACATGAATTGTTACCAGGGGTTGTTGATGTCCTTTCATGTGTATTTTCTGACTTGTAGTCATAGTGATAGAAATCCTTATCTTGTTGTTCTTCCATAGGTATAGTTTCTCTTGGAACATGTTATCTTCTAGGAAATAGACATGCAAGATATGTACAGAAAACATGGTATGTACAAGAACTATGAGGAGTATTGTTACCTTATCTTAGAAGAAGAAGTCTATTTCATCCTGCTTGGTCTTCTTTGAAGGTTCCTTTTCTTCGGAAACTGATGCTTCGTGTGTCTCCTTCCTTTTATTTAGCTCGAGACAATGATTCTTGTAGTGACCTTATTTTCAACAGTTGAAGCATTGTATTTCTGTCATATCTTTCTCTTGATTTGGCTTCTTCCTAGAGCCAAACTTTTTTTTATTCCTGAAATTCTTGAACCTTGCTGTGAAAGCTTGATCATTGTATTTCTTTTTGGGTTTCTCTTTTGCACTGATGCTTGATTCTTCTTGTGCACAACAAGTCCAAAGTTCTTCAAATGTAGGATACTCCTTCCTTGTGTTCATGCTTGCGGAAAATGCATCCCATGTCTTGGGAAGACCATTGAGTACTATGCTTACCAATTCCTTCTCTGAAATGATCTCTTCAATAACTTGTAGTTGATCTCTTAACTGAGAGATTCTCACAAAGTATGATGTTATGTTGTCATCATCATTCATCTTCATGTCACAGAGCTCATTCTTCAGACTCATTACTTGTCCAATGTTTCTGATTGAGAAGAGGTTTGTTAGGGCACCATACATCTTCTTAGATGAGTCAAGATGGGAGATGTAGGGTATCAAGTTGTATTTTATAGAGTCCACTATGATACTCATGGAATTGATGTCACTGTCTTTAAACTTCTCCATAACTGCAACATTCTGCGGTTCCTTCTCTTTTCCTTCTTCAAACTCTGGTTCCACGATCTTTCCTTTCACGATTTCCAACACTTTATTCTTGGAAAGAATGAGTTCAATCCTTGTCATCCATGCTCTGAAGTTAGAAGCCCCATCTAACTTGTTTTCTGACTTCATAGAGTAAGTCATGGTTGCTTTGACTTGGTCAAGCCTAGATTTGACCAAAAACTCAAACTTGACGTCTTGGCTTGCTGAGAGTACCAGGAGATGCGCTACGGTAGGGCACACTAGTCTATCCGGAATTTAGGTCAATCCCTTCACTTAAGGTGCCTCAACGAGAGGATTAGGGTTTCTGCAACTGCACCTGCTAGTAACCTTAGCGACAGTGCTTTAGTCACTGCTCCTTCTAGAAACCCTAGCGGTAGTTCTTCAACGAGTTTAGTATCCTTATCCCTATGCTCCCTTCCAGTGGTTAGACTGAATGAAGGAGGTGTGGGCCCATAACCTGTTAGAATATGATGGATGTGCTCGTCACCCAACCATAGGTCGAAGCCACCCCCGAGCACCTTAACCTTGACGGGGAATCATTCCGGAAGCAAACCCTAGGCTAGATAGCCAAACAAAGGGTGGCACATATTTCTCCAAGAATAGCGCACCAAGCAATAGTAACAAGAGCTGATCAGAGAGTCCAAACCATAACCAAGAGATAGTCCAAGACAAAACCGAAATCTGCTAGCTGTAGCAGTTGCAACGACAACTCTCCTCCAGACTTGCGCACAAACTGGCCAGCTGTAGTGCGCACAAATGCTGCTTCTCCAGTTCTGAGAATGCCTGCTAGAATGAAGATTAGCCTCCTATATTTATACTAACACTGGCAAACTCCTTGGGCTGACTTCTCATTCTAGGTGCCTATTTACTTAGTATATAATATTTTCTTTAGCCGAATTCTTCTCTTGGAGGCTAATAACCTAATACAAGTTATCCTCTTGAACCGACTTGTCTTCTAGGGTTATTCTCCAACTAATTAGGGTTTCTTCTTGCTTCCCAGAATATTCTATTCTCGTCAGGTTTACATGTGGAGGTAAATACCTCCCGCAGCTACCATAATATCAACAATAGGATGGATCCACATCAAAATTCTTAAACCCCACGTCACCATTCCATATAGTTTTTACATCAATAGTTCAAAATTGGCTTTGCAAAACAAGGCATAAACCAACAATGGAAATAACAACATGAAATTAAATCTAATGCTCAGATGTTGATATTTTTCATGCTAATCTAATGCTTAAGGGAGCTTATTCTTTCTCATACCCTACCCTAACATTAGAGAATGAACATTCTAGGTGAAATCATAAATCCAATGCAAGCACCTTATCATTTCATCAATACCATGACTTCTTCCCTTGTGTTTGGTCATCAACCAAAACAATGATACATCAAATATCAAATCCATAAATACTGGAATCTCTGTGAAACTTTGTCCATTATGGAACATGAAACCATGTGCATGATTCAACTCGTGCCAAAAATGACATGCACCACTACAAGCCTCCTCTATCCACGATTGGATGGAGTTGGCATACACATCAGTGCTACAATAAACTTCATGAAACAATCCCATATCAACCTCTACAATACCATCATCACCTCCCTTAAGCAACAAAGGCTTAGGGGGCTCTACAAAATTACTCAAATCATCATGGCTACTATCACTGAGTAAGATGTATGTGAATTATGAGACACAATTCTAGCTTTAGAATTTATTTTAGGCCCACATCTAGGTCTCGTAAACCTCCTTTTGATGGCTGGAATTTTCTGCTAGACAAATCATCATGAAAGGTTTGTTGTCCCATGTAATCGTTTGCATCAAAAATACCATTTATAGCAGAAAGTGCATACAAAAGAGAAGATGAACATGAATAAATAGGTGGCTGAAAATTTCTGCAATTAAAACCCTGCTGTACCATACAATTTCCAGCCACAAAAATTACATTTTCCAACTGAAAAATCATGAATGATTTCACCAATACATGAGGAAGAATATGGTTGGAAATTTTTGCACCACAAATCTGCTCTTTATGTTGGGAAAAATCTGCATAAAAACTCATATAACATGGCTGGAAAAACTGCAAGAAATCCTCCTTGGAAATGAGAGTGCATGGATGAAACAAAATGCACACATATCTTCACAAGGCTGTCCAAAATCTAAATCATGAATAGGGCTACGTGGCTGGAAAATATCATGCATTATTTTTTACTTTACCTCCTTTATGTTAGGCTACGCATAGACCTCAAAATCCACAATTTATTGCATAGATCCATCACTATATGCATTATAAATATGATCTCCATAATGTTCTCAATAATTCCTACTCCTATTATGATAACAATTTTGAAAAGTGATGTCCATAACTTCATGCCCTAGGGTGCCATTATCTTCATCAAATGGAGAGGTAAATGCATTTGTCAATTCAACATCATTCAAGGGTTTGTCTTCAATATGATCCCTCTCAATATTATAACAAGGAAGATAATTGAATTCAAAAATTTGAGAGGGGAAAAGCTTACCAAACTCTCAATTTCATGAGAAGCAGAGATAGATGCATGAGTTCTCTCACCATCAAAGTCTTGATGAAGGTCCTCTTTATGATCTTCCATGGGAGGATACAATGCTTCTTCATGGAATTGAGGAATTTCTTCTTGTGCTTGGTATTCAATGGAGATGTGAGAAGAGTCTTCATCATTGTGTTCTTCAAGTGGAGGTGTAACAAGATATTCAAAGGCTTCATCTTCTTCAATAGGAGAATGAGGTGTTGTAACGACCCCTCCGTTACGACAACAATTAGTGGTTACAAAGAGGTAATTTTTTTTTTTGAAACAACAAACGTTACGACAAATGATACACATCACGACATATAATAATAATTACACAATCAATCTCATCAATCAACTGAAAATATCATTACTTTCATTCAATCAACCAGACTCATAAATGGAACATAAGGAAACTACCCGCCCAACCTATCCTGCATGGTTAGGACCCTCAAGACACATAAGCAACGCTCAAGTCCATGATTCATTCTATTGATTTTGACCATTTAAGGTCTCAGGATTGACGACTGTTTTGAGGAACAAGGAGGTATCTAAATCCCATAGCCCACTTCAATAAACTCTAGACTAGTTTCATCAATCATACTCATCATCAATTCTTCATAGTGCAAGGAACAATCCAATTTACTCAATCCATCATTCGTCAATAAACACACACAATTGAGTAGAGAATAAGACCTAAGGAATTATAAAATCTATGAAAGCATAAGTAAGATTCTAGTACTAGGTAGAGATCTATTTGCGCCCATCTTTATAACTGTTATCTCTTGAATTTACACTGCTAAGTTTTCAAATTTTAGGTGATAGGAATGAGTCAAAACAATTTGTTTCTAAATTTTTTAGAGTACATTAGATGGTCTATTGTTGAAGTCTAAAGTCAAAAGAACCATCACTTTTGGTCTTGGCTTTCAAATTTTGAAATCACAGGTTACGGTGGTTAAAGGGGTCTATCAAATGACTTGTTAACCACCAAAAGTCGCCCTTTTCGGTGGATAAGAGGCATCTAGCAAAAGACCCATAACCATCGAAAGCATTTCCACATTCAATTTAAAAAAAACCCTCGTGCTTTCGCACAAGCCAGATGTCAAGCCTAAGATTATATCAAAGTACATATGCCTTAATTACCAACAGACCAGAACCAAATCCTATATCTACGAGTCTTAGCTAACTCACAAGTAATACACATGCCCAATTCCCATGATAAGCTACAAGCCAATGCTTATGACAGGTAAATATATCACGCTATGTGCTAACTAAGTCAAAGTCACCATCCAGGTCACGTCCACATGTCAATTCATATCCTTTAACCAACAGATAAACCGAGTCCACCTGCCAGTCATTCGATCTAAACCGAGTCCACCTGCCATTCATTCGATCCAATCCGAGCCACAAGCCAAATGCAGGCAACTGACAGGTGCCAAGGGATGGAGTTTTTATTATGCTTGTACAGGCGTTTAAGGAGCTCCATGGCCAGGTATCAGGCCACGAGTTAAGCTAAAACTAAAAGCCCACACAGATGTCCGATGGTGAATGTAGTTTGGACAGGTTTCTCTCCATATCTCAATCAATCTGTCCAATGATGGCACAAACCAAATTCTACTTTTTGATGGAATTCAAAGATATGAATTACCATCTCGATCGAGTGAGTGTTCATCATCAGCAAGCGCATTCTCAGAGTTCTCATTCGCATCTTTTATCTGTTCTAGCTCATTCACCGATTCTGGTAACTAATTTTATATGGGAGAAGGCAGCTTTCAATCTAGGGTGTTAGACTCAGCTCGCGCATCAATCACTCGCGTCAGAAAGGTTGGAATTGTTTTCGTTCAAGCTTACTGAGTTGAACAGGAATGAGACTGACAGTCAACAGGACAAAAAATAGGTCATGAACCACGATATCTGGCCACCAATTGAGCCACGATTCAAGTCATGAAACAAGCCACAGGTCAAGCCATAGGCTTAAGCTACAAAACGCATAGCCCAGAACAGAGTACCCGAGCGCTAGGTTAAATCCATATGAAGGCATCTGGCTGTAAGGAAGATCCACGAGATGAGCAGATATAAGGGTAAGGTACTGGATCAACACATTGTCTGTTAGAGTTGGATGACGAATAGCCATGGTGTGGGGGGAATCCAGTTCGATTTGCTTCAGAGCTAACAAAATTTGTCACAAGCGAGAGCATCTGGAGTGAATCCTGGTCATCTATCCTATTTCAAGTTTTGTGGTCATGTTATTGGTTTGGCATTGATGCATAAGGCGCAAATTGACATGGTCCTAGCTCGAACATTTTTCAAACAATCGGCTGGTCTCTCTATCTCTTGGGAAGGTACACAAGATGCAGATCCATTCTTGTTTTCAAGTTGCAAGAAAATCTTGGAAATGGATCCAGATAGTCTAGACAAAGATGTACTAGGACTCACGTTTGTGACACCAGTTGCAGAACAAGTTAAATGCTTTGTTCAGGGATTTTCTGATCCGCTTGGGAATTCAACACTCCAACAGTTTCTTCGAGCTTTAGAACCTGAAGATCTGGATCTAATGTTGTATGGAAAGGGTCACGATTTATGTATACAGGATTGGAAAGACCATGCAGAGTATCATGAGTACACCGAAGCTGGCGATCAAATTATTTGGTTCTGGCAGGTGGTCAATGGAACGCCAATGGAGCAACGCAGAAGGTTAATTTTCTTTTCAACCTCTCTAACCCACCTGCCACCAGAGGGATTTTCAGGAACACCATTTGCAACTTCATAAACAACAGCAACTAAGGTTATTTTTGGGTTGGCTTTAGGATACAAATCTGTTATTATTCCTGTATTTGCTATTACAGTGAGCATTTTTGTCAATTTAGTTTGGCTGCCAGGCATGGTATTGCAGTAGCTGCTTTGGGCATGCTTAGTATAATTGCAACAGGATTGGCCATCGATGCATATAGACCTATTAGTTGAATTGTTGGGGCAATGCTTCCTTATTGCTTCTCTGCCATGACAATGAAAAGTGTGGGTAGCGCAGCCTTGAAAACGGTTGAAGAGGGTAGGAGGAAATTCAACACCATCCCAGGTATGATGAAAGATTTGAAAATAAATGGTTGCACAAGAAACAAGGAATACAACTACTTCCAGGACTCTTGACCTCGTAAGAGAATTAATTTTCTCTCTGCTATTACAAGCGGTGAAAGCTGAAACAAAGTGAAAGCTAGAATTAAAAAGACCTAGCATTCTACAGTAAATGGATTTCCATCTCAGCAAGTTGAGAATACATTCATGTTCAGCAGCTGACACGAGCTTTTGTGATTTTATAAGCAGCATCTTTCAACTTGAGGGGTGAAGCTTGAACACTTGGCAGAATAATTATCAGTCAAAGATCCATCCAAATTCCGGATCCTCATTCTTAGTAGCTAATGATAAATGTTTAAGCTGTGCTTTCGGTGGTTTAGGCGAACATAATGATTGTTCATTAACCACCGAAAACAGGGCTTTCTGTAGATAATTCAGTCATCAGCTTTCTAGGTTAACCACCGAAAGCCTGTCTGTAACACACCCACTATCATAATTTAAAAATTTTTGGGTTAATCTCTCACAAATGAGAAATCTCCAGAAACCGGCATT
Source organism: Picea mariana (assembly GCA_032191745.1). Lineage (NCBI taxonomy): Eukaryota > Viridiplantae > Streptophyta > Pinopsida > Pinales > Pinaceae > Picea > Picea mariana. The sequence continues at coordinate 112,934 of JASDQU010739848.1, forward strand.
TGCGAAATGCCAACCCCTGGTTAAATATCGGGATTCGGAGTTTCGGAGGTTATGGTGTCGAGGGTCCCTGTCCTCTCGAAGCCCCGATCACCGACGGAACAAATTTCCGATGCGCCCCTTGGTTGCCTCTGCCCTGCTTGGCTAAGCCTTTGGTCCATACGACCGATCTCTATATGACCATTCGACAGCTTCTTCCGATCGGAATCCCCGATCCTCCGATTTTCTATGTGCTCCTAGCGTGTTGGTTTTCCGGGCTAAGTCCTGGTCCATACGACCACAACGTTCACAAGACCACAGTCTAAATTCTTGTCGGTCTTGGCGCCTTTCAATGTCATGGCGCACAAGTCCTCTGGACTCTCGATGCGCCTTTACACACACTGGCTAGCCCCCTTGTCTATACCATGGTCCATGTGACCACTTATCATATGACTGCAGCCGTAACCTTCCATCGGGGTTTCGGCACTTGCGATGACATAAAACACATATATCCAGGACTCGCGATATCCCGATTCCCTCCGGATGCTCGACACGTGTCCCTTGGATCAACGGCTTATGATGGTGTCGGAAATTCGCATATCGCGGTTTCGTAATGCAAGGGTTTCATGTCCTTGAAATCCCCGATACGCCGATTCCCGATATGCAGAACTCCGACTTTCTGGGATCTCCCGCCACGCGTCCTCGTAATGAACGGCTCAGATCTCATCGGGAAATCGCGGATCGCGATTTCCTGTTACACAATTTCCTTACCATCGAAAACTCCGATGAACAAAACTCCGATGGCGCCCGATCCTTTGCCACCTGTCCTCGCAGATGGACGGCCTGGATTGATTCTCGGGGTTTTCCTACGGGTTTCCCGACTCTTCCCAGATGATGGACACCTGTCCTTCACTCTAACTCTAGGGGTCCCACCTTGCTTACGTCACCGTCGGGATATCGCCGATCGCGATTCCCAGCGACGCAGTTTCCTTATCTTCGAAAACCCCGATTTCCCGATCCACGACTCTACGGGATCCTTTGAAACGCGTCCTCGAACAATGGACGGTCCAGATCTGATCGAGAAATCGCGTATCGTGATTTCAATATGTATGAGTCTTTTGTTTCCAGAAACCCTGATTTCCCGATCCCCGATATGCCGAACTCCGACTCTCCGGGATCCTCTGCCACGTGTCCCTACTGTTTGGACGGCTCAGATCCTATCGGGAATTCGCGAATCACGACTTTCTATTACAACGGTTCTACACTCCTAAATTCTCCGATGGGTGAAATCCCGATGCCTCCCAGGACGCCGACACGTGTCCTGCCGAGATCAATGGCTAGGACTCTTTCTCTGCACACTAGGGTTTAACTCCGACGCAACTTCTCGAGATCTGACGGCGGTCGGGACTATGATCTAAGATCCGACGGTTCAGATCATTTCTCCTGCACGCTCCCCTTCCAGAAGTTATACTCCGTGAAACTCCTCCCGACCCAACGGTTTACGGGATTTCTACTTTAGATCTGATGGCTCAAATCACTTCCTCGCATGCCTACCCCTGCGCAGCTTTTCCA
>JASDQU010739848.1:114531-136228 GCA_032191745.1 Picea mariana
GGGAAATTCTCACAAAGTATGATGTTATGTTGTCATCATCATTCATCTTCATGTCATGGAGCTCATTCTTCAGACTCATTACTTGTCCAATGTTTCTGACTGAGAAAAGGTTTGTTAGGGCATCGTACATATTCTTCGATGAGTCAAGATGGGAGATGTAGGGTATCAAGTGGTCTTTTATAGAGTCCGCTATGATACTCATGGAATTGATTTCACTGTATTTGAACTTTTCCATAACTGCAACACTCTGTGGTTATTTCTCTTTTCCTTCTTCAAACTCTGGTTTCACGATCTTTCCTTTCACGATATCCAGCATTTTATTCTTGGCAAGGATGAGGTCAATCCTTGTCTTCCACGCTCTGAATTTAGAAGCTCCATCTAACTTGTTTTTTGACTTCATGGAGTAGGTCATGGCTTCTTTGACTTGGTGAACCCTAGATTTGACCAGAAACTTAAACTTGACATCTTGGATTGTTGAGAGTGCCAAGAGATGCACTAGGCTAGGGTGCACTAGTCTATCTAGGAATTAGGTCAATCCCTTCACTTAAGGTGCCTCAACAAGAGGATTAGGGTTTTTGCAACTGCACCTTCTAGAACCTTAGCGACAGTGATTTTGGTGACTACTCTTGCTAGAAACCCTAGCGACAGTTCTTCGACGAGCTTAATATCCTTATGGCTATGCTTCCTTCCAGCAATTAGACTGAATGAAGGAGTCATGAGCCCATAACCTGTTAGAATATAATGGATGTTCTCATTTTACCATCGACAATATCACTATTGTCACCCAACCATAGGCCGAAGCCACCCTTCGAGCACCTTAACCTTGACAGATAATCACTCCGGAAGCAAACCCTAGGCTAGATATCCAAACAAAGGGTAGCGCACCTTTCCCCAAGGATAATGCACCAAACAAGAGATAATCAGATAGTCCAAACCATAACCAAGAGATAGTCCAAGCCAAAACCAAAATATGCTAGCTGCAGCATCTGCAATGGAAGCTCTCCTCCAAACTTGTGCACAAATTGGGCAACTGCAATGTGCACAAGTGTTGCTCTGCAATTCTGAGAATGTATGCCAGAATGAAGATTGGCCTCCTGTATTTATACTAATTTTGGCTAACTGCCTGGGCCGACTTCTCATTCTGGGTGCCTATTTACTTAGTATATAATATTTCTTCTGGTTGACTTCTTCTCTTGGAGGCTAATAACCTAATACAAATTATCCTCTTGAGTCAACTTGTCTTCTAGGGTTATTAGCCAACTTATTAGGGTTTCTTCTTGCTTTCCGGAATATTCTATTCTCGTCAGGTTTACATGTGGAGGTAAATACCTCCCACGGCTACCATAATATTAACACTATATGCACTAAATACCTCAATTAAATTGTCAACCCAGAGTAAGTAAACTTAGAGTTGTAGCACTATATGTGCCAAGGCAGAAAATATAGAGGAAGTATGATCTAACTACGGAGATGGTCTATCTAAGGGTTAATATACTTAAGAAAAGACTATCAATGATCAAACCCTATTAAATAACTTGAACTATTTACCCTAAGCAACTTTTAAACAATGGATCGATGCATTGTTCCTAAAGAAGAAAATCAAAACCCTACTTTGAACAAGTTAACCTATTTAATCTACTGAGCAACAGCAAGTAATATATTCAATGTATTCAATTTAATGAGAAACAACAACACCAAATTAATATATTCAATCTATTCAATCTAATGAGCATCAACAAGTAAACAATCAAACAACTAACCTATTAAAATGTATTCAGCAAGTAAACCTATTAAAATTGTACAGCAAGTAAACTAATCAAAACTATCTAGCAAGTAAACTAATCAAAACTATTCAGCAAGTAAACTCTATTCTTAAGATAAAACTCATAATCTTTTCTAATCTGCAAAGGAAAATATTAACCTACTTAATCAAAAGCATCATGACAGTATTCATAGATTAATCAAAAACTATTCTTAATATACAATAACAAGACACTTCAAAGATGATGATTATGTCTTCGGTGTCTAATAACATCACAATGGCATCTAATGATTAATGATAGCTCAAGAGGAATGAATTCAATATTGACTTCTATGGAGAAATGAAAATTATGAATCAAGCAATCTAACAAGAGCTTAGCCATCATAGAATAAATATTAACTATCCTGAAAATCCATGTGATCTCTCAATTTCATGCATCAATCATCAATGATAAGAAAACACCATTATAATTAATTCAAATGCACTCTTTATGATAACTCAAGTAAATTCACAAGGCTATAAACTTATGATTAAAACCTTAATTCAAATTCAAACTTCTAATTAAAATCATAACTCAAATATAAAACTGAGATTTCGTAAATTAAACAAAGCTTAATTCTATAATTAAAAACTCAAATTGCAAATTAGAATGCTTGTAAAAACATAATCCAAAACCTAATTCTATTCTAGCACACTAAGACAAGATTGATAATCAAAATAGATTCATGAAAATATGACTGAACTGAGAATGAAATCAATAAACAAAACTCACAACTATTAATCCATCGAAACTTACAAAAGAAACTCTATATTAAACTAGTACTTTGTTTTAAAGACTACTCTGTTTCAACCTGCATAAATCAAATTAAATTTTAACACACCAGCAAAGTTAGTAGCTTGCAATTCATTTACTAAAATAAAACACATAGCATAATAGATAGCTATCTCCTAGAAGCAACCTGCAAAAGGGAAATTAAACAATTAAATGATGAACAACAAACACACAACATTTAAAATGACAAAACACATATAACAGGGAAATGAAGTAAATGATAACCACACAACTGAAATAAGAAATATATATACCTAAGTATTTACCCAAACCACTGGTGGGCCCCCCAGCAGGTCATGGCTACTCCTCAACAGCAAATCACAATCTTAATCAACACAGTTTTGTCATTAAATTAAAAAATGCAGTCTTAACACAAGTTTGTAGAGATGTCTCAATTACATAGTGAAATGCATTCGAATGATTCTTCTCTGTTCTGGCCACTACTGGTGGTATTTATAATGATTACAATTTAAGAGGTCGACCATTGGAAGGGTTGACCTCCTCTAAAAATGGTAAATCCCATTAAATACACTCTAATAGCCTTTAGCTTCTAGAAACTAAATGAGCCACTCAACAATTAGCATAATTGCTTAATCTGAGATGTCAAGAGCTCAGTGGTTGGAGGCCATGAGGGGGAACAAAACCCAAGTTGTTGATTCACCCAGCATAGGCTGCCAATATAAACAACTGCCAACTCGCCTACGCTCCAAGTGTTGGATGCAGTGTCGGATGAACCGGATCGGGTGTTGGATGAAGTGTTGAACAAGATACTGGATGGAAAATTGCATTGTGAATTCGCCATGTGACACGCAGATCGCACATTAGATCCTTATAAACATTAATCTAATAAAATCTAACTCAAAACCATTGCAAAACATCAATTACGCATATCTGTTATAAATCCATGATGAAATGATACAAAATCCTTCAAAAACTTCTTCAAAATGGTTAATAACACATATAATACCGGTACAAAAAGGATTCAATCATCATCATAAAACAACCAAATCATGAGCCCAACATTACCCCCACACCTAAGGATTTCCAGGTCCCACTGCAAACAAATATGAATTGCCCAATATGAATAGACTTGCTGAGAAGGGGATGGATTATCTTTAGAAGCTTCTTGCCCTGAAGACTTTGTCTTGGCCCTCTTGTGTTGTTTCGATTGTGCACGGAGGCTATGATTTTCATTGGTAATTTTATCAACTAATCGTTGGAGGGAATTCACCTTTGCTTGTAATACTGCATTATCATGGTGGAGATGTGTATCCATGGTCTTCCTCTCTTCCAACTATTGAAGAAGCTGAAAATTTTCCTGTTGTAATTTTACAATGGTTGGAGTATGATCAGATATCTCATAGGAGGGATTGGATCCCTTGAAGGATGTAGAGAGTATATCAGTTTTGGGATCTGGTGTAGGTATCTGTGAGGTAGAAGTAACAGAGGGTTTATGAGGGGGAATGGGTTCGGATTTTTCTTCTCTATCAGGCTCCAATTCTTCTACAGAAACTTCCCTAAGTATTTCATGGGGGCTTTCGATATCGGAAGATACTTGGATAGGATCTGAAGTGCCTGGGTGTTTTACATTAGGCTTTCCACTTGCATTCCGAGTACTTTTTCGAAAATATCCTCCTTTGAATCGATTGGATCCTCTCCTATTTGTAGGGACTATAGGGAAATATTGTTGAATTGCCTCTTGTAACTTTTTGCGTGCAGGATCAATAGATGTTGAGCACATTGGAGAGTTATCAATAGGATTTTTATTTTTCTTGCCCGATGAGGCTGCAAGGGTATCAAAAAGTTTCTTAGTCTTTTGTTCCGGTAGAGGGATAGCTTGAGTAGGAGAGTTTGGAGTCTTCAAAGAATGGGGTTTGGATGGAGTAACATTCCCTAGATCAAGTGTTTTCTTGTTGGTCTTGATTGTGATATGGGGGTTTGAAAATTGATAAATGAATTCATCCCATGTCTTCCCCTATTTTTCCAACTCAGCTATGAAAATCAATTTGATGAGGTTGTGGTGGAATAGGCTATTATGAGGATTGGCCACATTCTTTCATACTTGGGAAGACATCTTCTCAAGACTTTTCAAGAAGTAAAAAGGAAAATTCAATGGTTTGTTGAATTGGAAATGAGCTAACAGTCTAAAATGGAAAGCTTTAAAAATAGAGTATCTACATTCACAAGTGATAATTCTAGTGATGAAAATCAGGGGGTTAATTAGTTCATCTTCAATCCACTCCTTGGAGTATCCCTTATCTCCAGAAACATTCTGAAACTCGAGCTTGAAAACCCTGTTGTAGCTTGGCCGTGGCAACTGGTGGTGTTTGAACCAATGATCTCCAACTCTTGGCAGCTTTGTGGCTAAGGAAATTGTCTCCTCATAGACCAAGAAGTTTAGATACCCCACGCATGCCATCCTCTCATTGAATCTGAGGGTGAATTGAAAAGAAATGACATCATCGTGGCCCTGTAGACAGGCCAAGAATGGCCCCCACCCTGTACGAAGAAAGACCTCCCTACACTGTATGAATTTGGGGATAGCCAAGAGGTCAGCATAGGAGGACGGACCATATCATTTGGGCATGGTTATAGTGTGGAGGATGAGTAGAGGAGCGGAATTGGACAGAGGAGCGAATTTGGGCAGAGGAAGAATGCAATTGGGTAGAGGATGAGCACAATACAACGATCATGCATGAATGAAATAACAATTTGGAGCTAACCCTCCGATTTTTAATGCGCTCAAGGTGGAAATGGTTGAATTCGTTGATGAATTAATCACACATGAGTTTCCATGTGTGACTATGATTGCGCCCATTTTGAATTTGAAGAGTATCTTTTGGAGGCAAATCTAATGATGAGAGAATTAGATCAATGTCCAAGTCTTCAACTTGGACATTTGATCATAAAAATGTATTTAATGATTGTATCATTTAACTATCAAATTCCATTTAACTATCTCATCATACAACTGAATAGCCAAATCAATTCAAACAATTCATGTTTACTTGAAATTGTGGTCATTTACTATGTGTATGCACCTCTTCTGATCCTTCATATGGCGTGTCATCCAGTCATCCATATGGCACCCCATATGGTCTTCCAAATGGCACTCCATATGGCACTCCATATGGCAATCCATATGGTACTCCTGTGCAAAATGGAATTTATTCATCCTGTAATGGATGTTTTATCCATAACACTCAGTCTTAAACACTTTTGATAGTTAAGGTGAATAGGAGCAGAGACAGGATAAGAGTGTTCCACTGTTACTTGATTTGTCATCGTGCTCGCACAATCTATTCCACTATCTCACATATTATAAGGCATGTAATCACAAGTCTGTAATGAACCATATGTAAACAAAAACCAATTAAGTGGTATGTCGAAGAAATATACAGTAGGTTTATAACACACAATGTGTTTAGAATTTCAATAAAAAATAACTGTTGATATAATAGCCCATATCATGAAAAAAATATATAGAATTTTTTACAAAGATTCTACTTCTTTTTCTATTGGATTATAAATAGGCAGTGTTGTCATTTTTCAGCTCATGAAACCCCTACCCCACTCCTAAGTATTGTGACACCTCACAATCAAAAATATAGGAAACCAGTTAATTCTCCCAATAGCCGAAGATTTACATCTCGTTAAGTGTAGAGATAAATTTCACATATCAGTCTGACGAGACGGTTAGAATATGGCCCCACCTATAGGATAGAATATACTACATATAGTTAAGAAGAGGTAGGCGAGAGAGTTTCAAGATAGTCTCAAAGTTAGTTCCCAATGGAATATTTATGGAGTTCATTAACCCTAGCTTAACCATACATACGTCATTTCAGCTTTGTCTACAAGTAATGTTGTACATCAGGACAAGTTTAAGATTTAGGAATTTTTTTTTTTTTGGTCAGATTATCATTCTCACTAGGTAGAATGCCCTGCTGCCAGCAAGCATGTTCAGTACTCTGACGGGTTTACCTATTCATACCACAGGCCAGTACCCGCTGCCAGCAGACCTATTCAGTATCCCGGCAAGTTGGCCTCTTACACCCTCAAAGAATGGCCCTCCATCTTTTAAGATTTTAATATAAGATTTCTTTGTGAAAGAAGATTAGGGGTCAACTCTGAAAAAACTTTTCTTTTTTCTTTCCATTTTTAGATTGGGATGGTATTTATGTTAGAGGATGAATTTCCTTTAGGTATTCCTTATATATTGTCTTGATGTAAGGGGTACTTAAGAGGACGTAGCCTACCTAAAGATATGATATAATCAATCATTTTTAGTGTGTAGTGGATGGTACCATTGGGAAAGAACAGAAAGGTATCTTTAGGCTCAACTCACTTTCTTGTGTTTTAGTTATTGTGATGTTTCCATGGCTAACCGCTAATCAGACCTCCTTGTTACTCTTTAATAAATATACTTTACTCACTTACTCAAGGTTATTGGGGAAACTGTACGAGTAAACTCTAAGTTTGATTGTTAAGGTGTCACTTCCTTATATCCTAGTGGTGAAGGTTTAAGAGCAGTTGCTAGTAAAGATGCCTTGAGAAAAAGAAGATGGAAATATTTGCAAAAATGTTGCTAATTACAACAAATCATTATTCAATTGATGCTTAACAGACAACAAGGTTCAAATATAGAAATATTTTGAAGGAAAATACTTCCTTTATATCTCCTTGAAACTGTCTACTCCTTGTGAAATAAATACCTACAAAAATCTCTAGAATTGTCTATCGACATACTTCAAAATTATTTACATATGTACAGTTGAAAATTCAGAAAAACATTCAAGAACAAGGGGGGACTTCCCCGTCTACTAAGGCCAATGCCTTTTCAGTTGACATGACTTGTAGAAAATCTTCTTTGGAAGTGGGTCTGTGATAAAGTTTGAGGCGGTGTCCATTTACTATGAAGGAGACTTGTCCATTGTCAATTGTTTTAATTTTCACAGTCCCATTTTCATACATGGTGACTACCTCATAAGGATACAACCACCGAGTGGTAGGTTTTCCTTTGAAGGTTTTAAATCGAGAGTTAAACAAAAAATCTCAATCACCAGGTTGGAAGTGTTTCTTCTTAATAAACTTGCCATGCCACTTGCTCCTCTGGTTTTGGACTAATATTGTTCATTGGATAGCATCTTTTCTTATCTCATCCAACTCATTTAATTATAGGGCTTGTTGTTTATGAGCCTCATCTAAGTTTAATCCCAATTCTGCGGCAATACGGAAGGTCCTTACTTGGAATTCTATTGGTAGAAGTACTTGTTTCCCATACACTAGATCATAAGGGGTATGCCCAGTGGTGTTTCTCCAAGTGGTCTGATATGCCCACAAAGCCTCTGAAAGTCTATCAGCCCAATCTCGATGATGCAATTGAACAGTCTTGGTTAATATAGCTTCCAGAAATTTGTTTTTGGACTCTACCTGACCATTAGCTTGTGGGTGGTATGGAGAAGACTTGCAGTGCTTGATCCCATATTTCTCTGTTAGTTCTCTCGTCAGCTTGGAAGTGAATTTAGTGCCTTGGTCTGTAACAATTTCATGAGGAACACCAAAGCGGGTGAATATGTCTTCATAGATGAATTCGACAACAGATTTTTCTGTAGCCCTGAATAGGGATTTTTCTTCTACCCACTTGGTAACATAATCTGTACAAACCAAAATATAATTTTTCTTACGAGACATGGGTGAAATTGGTCCTCCAAAGTCAAGGTCCCATTTCTCGAAAGGTTCTATCATAACTTGGGCACGCAATGGAATTTCATCAGTTGACGTGGGTCTTCCTATCCTTTGACAACTATTGCAACTCCTCACATACTTGGCAGCATCCTTAAAAATGCTAGGCCAATAGTAACCTGAATGTAACACCTTATATGTTGTACGTTTGTCAGAAAAATGGTCATGACATGGTCCATCATGACAACTTCATAGGATTTCTGGTATCTCATCTTCTCAGACACATCTATGAATAATCAAGTCTGGACCAGTACGAAAAAGGTCATGGCCAACCCAAGAGTAATTGGCACTTTCCGTAATAATTCTACGTTTTTCATGAGGTGACAAATGAGATGGTAACTTCCTAGTAGCCAAATAGTTTTCCATATCTACAAACGATGGATTATTTATAGAAAGCGCAAAAAGGTGTTCGTCTGGAAAACTATCATCTATAGGAATATCATCATCCTCATTTTTTATGTGTGAAATAAAATCAGCTACCAAATTCTCCTTTCCAGGTCGGTCAAGGATGGTGATATTAAACTCTTGCAATAGCAGGATCCACCTAATCACTTGGCCATTAGTTATGGGTTTATTCATGAGAAATATAATGGCAGAATGATATGTATGTACAAATACTTCGTAACCTATGATGTAGTGGCGAAACTTATTGATAGCATGAACTACTACCAAGAATTACTTTTTGGTAACTGTATATTTTAACTCGGAAAGGGACAAGTTCTTTCTCACAAAATAAATGGCATAGGATTGTTGGTCTTCTTTCTGCCCTAATACTCCTCCTATTGCAGTGTCGGAGGAATTAGTGGATATGTGAAATGGGAGAGACCAATTGGGCCCCCTAATAATTGGTGCCACATATAGCTTACCTTTCAGAGTTTCAAAGGCAGTTTGACACTGCTCAATCCAAAGAAAATCAACATCCTTTATTAACAATCCAAACATGGGTGCAGCAATCTTTGTGAAATTTTCAATAAATCATCAGTAGTATCTGGCATGTCCAAGAAAGATTCTCTCCTCTTTTTGAGTCTTGGTGGGTGGAAGTTTGATGATGACCTCAATCTTAGCGGGATCGAATTTAATCTCTTCAGATGAAACGTGATGTCCTAGAACTACTCCTTCAGTCAACAACATTTTACATTTTTCATGAATTAAGGACAGGTTCATTTCTTGGCATCTGATAAGGAATTTTTCTAAGTTATCTAAGGATTTGGTAAGTATTTCCATATAGCATGAAGTCATCCATGTATACCTCCACAAAATCATGAATAAGATCAGCAAATATCCCTAGTATTTCTCGTTGAAATGTGGCAGGAACATTACACAATCTAAATGGTAAGACCCTATAGGCATAAGTGCCCCAAGGACAAGTGAAGGTAGTGTTGTCCTTGTCCTCGGGTGCTATGAGAATTTGATTGTACCCACTATATTCATCTAAAAAGGAGAAATATTTCTTTCCTGACAGGGTATCTAGGACTTGGTCAATGAAAGGAAGAGGAAAATAATCCTTCAAAGTGGCCTTGTTAAGTTCTTGGAAATCAACACAAATTCTCCATTTCCCAGTTACTTTGTTTGGAACCACTACAAGATGGGATACCCATTTACTATCGAAGATGGGATAAATAAATCCGATATTTAATAACTTTTGGATCTCCTCCTTTACTATATCCTTGAGTGTCGAGTTCATCCTTCTCTGGGGTTGCCTAACAGGTGTTACTTCCCCCTGGGTATATATGTGATGAATGCATGTGTTAGGGTGTATACCCTTCATATCAGTGTATTCCCAGGCGAATGCACCTGATTGTTCTTTAAGGACACTTACTAACTGCTTTTTTTGGTTTGCATCTAGTCCGGAATTTATATGTAGAAATTTTCCAGGACTAACTTCGTAGGGTATGGTATAAGATGTGGTAGACTCGTCTATCTCGAAGATAAAAGATGTAGAATATGAAATCGATGGGTCCAACTGTTCCTGAAATTATTCCCTAAACATGTACTCAAATTGGGGAAAATATTGTGGAAAATCAACACACGTGATATCATAAGTAAACTGGTTTAGTACATTTTCCATTGTGTTCTCATGAAGTGCCTAGGAATGATCACTTGGAAACACGGGCTCTTCCCAGTCCTCATTCTCGTATGGACATTCAATCCACCATAGATTCTCCGTGATAGGTTGAGTTGGTGGATATATGGTGAGATTTTGTATAGAGAGTCCATTTGAGATGGTCATTTCTCCCTCTCTAAAGCCAATAAATGCATTGGATGTGGCTAACCAAGGTATTCCGAAAATAACGGGATGCCCTTTGGTAGGATCCTTTGAGTGGATGACAAGAAATTCCATTGGGTACTCCCATGAGGCTAAAGTAACTATGATATCATCCAGAATTCCTTCAGGTATAACCCCTGTCTTATCTTCTAATTCCAAAATAGTTGGGGTAGGTCTAAGAAGAGGTTTTAGTTGTAATTCCTCCAAGGTAGCAACAGTCATAACATTGATGGCTTCCCCTAGGTGTATGAGAGTGTTCCCGATGGAAACCTCATTAATGGTTATGGTCACTATGGATTTTCTTAGGTTCCCATATTTTGCGACCTTAGGCTGCTCTGATATGTACTCGGAAAGTTCTCCTATCAAATGTATTTTTAGAGGATCCTTCTGCTTCCTCCCTGGCTTCTTAATACACAATTCTTTGACCACCTTACTGTAGATTGGAATATCCGTAATGGCTTGTAGCAAGGGAATTTTGACACAGATATTATTCAATTCATTCAAGATGTTAAATTCTGGTCGGGTGGTAGGTTTCTCAATTACTAATGTTTCTGGATAAGGAGGGGCCTTCATGATTTGTGATTGTTCATTTTGGGGAATCTTGGGTTCTTGGTTCTTAGGAATAATAACATCTTCCCACCTAGTGTCATATGTGGGTTGTTTGTGGATTTCCCCTTCTTCTTCTTCCTGGATGACTATTGAAGGCCTCTGTCTGTCCAGAACTTTTCCTGACCTTATTTGAATCTCCTACAATGGAATAGGAGAAATAACATATGTCGGGAAGTCCTGCATCTAAACATTGTGAAGAGGTTGAGTGGGATTATTATTGGGATTGGGCATTGGTTGTTCTGTTAATAATGTCAGTATTGGGGAGATTACATCCTGGTATTGTTGTGGTTGTTGTGGAATAGGAGGTAAAGGTGGTGGAACAAAACCTGGCAGAAGTTGTGGGATGTTCGGCGGAAACTAAGGGTAAGGATGGTTGGGCGTAGGGATAGGTGGAGCTTGAGGGTTTCCTTGGTTATTCCATCCTCTCCATCCTTGAATCCAAGGATGGTGATACTATGTAGACCATTTTTTCTAACTCGGTGAGTTCCATTGTTGTGGTTGTTGATAATAGGGTGGAACTTGAGGTTGTAGATCCGGGTATGTAGGTTGATTCCATGGCTGCCATGGCCTCCTAGGTGCATAAGAGGACTCCCCGAGATCCCCACTTCTATAGATTGCTAAAAAACTAAGCAATGATGGACATTTTTCAGTTGAGTGGTCCTCTGTGCAGAAGCCACAAACTAAAATGTTATCTAATGGGCATTCCCTTGAGGAATTCTTCCTCCTGAATCTTGGGAAAAATATGCTCATTGCTACATTTTCCTCCTCCTGTTTCTTTTTAATATTTAGGGTGTCCAAATGGGAACCTATTATGCTTAAGATATTTGTTTTGAAGTTCTCTAAAAGTTTCCCTATCTATACTCTTGTGATACCACCTGAACTAACTGGTTTTAAGTTTCTACTATAAGGATCTCGAACATTCTTCCATGTTTTAGCTCTACTGATCAATTAATTTTTACGCATTTCACAAATTTCAGAAAATAGTTTATGGGAGATGTCACCTTATGCCATCAGGTTAAGTATCTCTAGGTATTCTTATGAAATTCCTTTAAGAAAAAGGGCCCTGACTGCATCATCTGGAGGTCATGGTACTTTGATTTCTGTGAGATATAAGCAAACTGTTCCATATCATCCTCGAGATTCCCGTCCTCTAACAGTTGGATTTTGAAAATATCATTACGAGAATCCTTGGACTTGCAGTAATCTTGGTATTTCTTAAGAAATGTATCTTTCATGGCTTCCCAAGACCTAATACTGGACTCTCCCAACCCCATGAACCATCTTAGTTTAGAGTACTTGAGGGTGGCAGGAAAGAGTTTTAGTTTCTGGTCATCTTGTAAGTATTTGAAGCTTTTGCACAAGATGTCAAACTCAAATAGGAAGGTATTTAGGTCTTCACTTCTTTTACCGTAAAAGGTGGGCAGTGCCAAGAAGGGAATATTTTTCATATTGACATTTTGTGTGGTGTCCAAAATTGGAAACCCGAAGGTGGTTTCGGTTTGGTTTCCAACTTCTTCTCCCTCCTTGTGTCTTACATGGTTGTGATCCTCCTATTAATCCATACTGGTAGGGTTTCCAAAAAGAGAGTACCTAGATGGTTTTATCCCTGAAGATAACAAAGTATCCCAAGGTTCTTTTCTAAGAAAGGTATCCCTTTTATGGGAAGGTCTTCTGACTGCTTGGATGTCTGGGACTCTACTCGAGTCGATTGATATTATTGGTGCCAAGGTTTCTGTTTCAGTTTGAGAAACATATATTGGATGAACTACCGAACAAAGTATTCACCTATTCAAGGTCTATAATGTCTACAAAGTTAGGGTCTCCTGATGGTGGTGAAAAAACAAAGGTTGTGTTGGTTGGTTCTATGGAAGGCTCGAGTAGTCTTGCCTCCTATCCCACTATTATTAATGCTTCAAAGTTATGTTCTATAGTGCTCCCTATTAGAGTCTCTTCAGAGACTACTTTATCTCTTTGGGTTGAGCTAGCCCCTACTTTTCGATATTAGTCTGAGGAGTTTATGAGTGGAGTGGAGTGTTCCTTCCCCCAAAAAGGTTGGAAGGAACCTTGGTTTCAGTTTGGTTTCCAGCTTCTCCTCCCTCCTCGTGTCTTACATGGTTGTGATCCTCCTAATCATCTATACTGGTTTGGATTCCAAAAAGAAAGTACCTAGATGGTTTTATCAGATAACAAAGTATCCCAAGGTTCTTTTCTAAAAATGCTATCCCTTTGATGGGAAGGTCTTCTGACTGCTTGGATGTCTGGGACTCTACTCGAGTCGGTTGAGATTATTGGTGCCAAGGTTTATGTTTCAATTTGAGAAACAATTATATTGGATGAACTACCAAACAAAGTATTCACCTATTTAGGGTCTATAATGTCTACAAAGTTAGGGTCTCCTGATGGTGGTGAAAAAGCAAAGATTGTGTTGGTTGGTTCTATGGAAGGCTCGAGTAGTATTGCCTCCTATCCCACTATTATTGATGCTTCATTTTTTTGTTCTATATTTCTCCCTGTTAGAGTCTCTTCAGAGACTGATTTAGCTCTTTGGTTTGATCTAGCCCCTACTTTTAGGTATCGGTCTAAGTATTTTATGAGTGGAGTGGAGTGTTCCTTCCCCCAAAAAGGTCAGAAGGAACCTTGGTCGAAAGGTTTGATTTAGTTTTAATGTATCTTCCCTTTGGGTTCCTAGGTCAATTCATGAAAGAAAACAAAAAGAAAAACTACCATTGGGTTCGGGGGAACCTGTTATAACAGATGCACAGGTTCTTACCTCTCGTCTTAAATTTCCCCTACCACCAAACTAATGCTAAGGTTCATAAATGATCTATCTCCTAATTGTTTCCTACCTTGATAAAAATCCCCGGCAACGGCGCCAAAAATGATGGGTGGTCTATATGCACTAAATCCCTCAATTAAATTGTCAACCCGAGGTAAGTAAACTAAGAGTTGTATCACTATATGTGCCAAGGAAGAAAAGCTAGAGGAAGTATGATATAACTAAGGAGATGGTTTATCTAAGGGTTAATCTACTTAAGAAAACACTACAAATTAGAAAACCCTATTAAATAACTTGAACTATTTACCCTAACCAACTTTTAAACAATGGATCGATGGATTGTTCCTAAAGAAAAAAATCAAAACCCTACTTTGAACAAGTTAACCTATTTAATATAATGAGCAACAATAAGTAATCTATTCAATCTATTCAATTTAATGAGCAATAGAAACAACAAGTTAATCTATTAAATCTAATGAGCATCAACAAGTAAGCAAGTAAACAATCAAATAACTAACCTATTAAAACTTATTCAGCAAGTAAACCTATTAAAACTATTCAGCAAGTAAAATAATCAAAACTATCCAGCAAGTAAACTAATCAAAACTATTCAGCAAGTAAACTTTATTCTTAAGATAAAACTCATAATCTTTTCTAGTCTGCAAAGGGAAATATTAACCTACTTAATCAAAAGCATCATGATAGTATTCAGAGATTATTCAAAAACTATTCTTAATCTACAATAGCAAGAAACTTCAAAGATGATGATTATGTCTTCGGTGCCTAATAACATCACGATGGCATCTAACGATTAGTGATAGATCAAGAGGAATGAATTCAATATTGACTTCTATGGAGAAATGAAAATTATGAATCAATCAATCTAACGAGAGCTTAGCCATCATAGAAGAAATATTAACTATCCTGAAAATCCGTGTGATCTCTCAATTTCATGCATCAATCATCGATGATAAGAAAACACTATTATACTTAATTCAAATGCACTCTTTATGCTAACTCAAGTAAATTCACAAGGCTATAAACTTATGATTAAAAACTTAATTCAAATTCAAACTTGTAATTAAAATCATAACTCGAATATAAAACTGAGATTTCATAAATTAAACAAAGCTTAATTCTATCATTAAAAACTCAGATTGCAAACTAGAATGCTTGTAAAAACATAATCCAAAACATAGTTCTATTCTAGCACACTAAGACAAAATTGATAATCAAAATAGATACATGACAGTATGACTAAACTAAGAATTAAATCAATTGTCAAAACTCGCAACTATTAATCCATCGAAACTTGCAAAAGAAACTATGTATTAAACTAGTACTCTGTTTTAAAACTACTCTGTTTCAACCTGCAGAAATCAAATTAACTTTTAACACACCAACAAACTTAGTAGCTTGCAAGCCATTTACTACAATAAAAGACACATCATAATAGATAGCTATCTCCTACAAGCAACCTACAAAAGGGAAATTAAACAATTAAATGATGAGCAGCAAACACACAGCGTTTAAAATGACAAAACACATATAACAAGGAAATGAAGTAAATGATAACTACACAACTGAAATACACAATCCATCTATCTAAGTATTCACCCAGAACATTGGTGGGCCCCCCAGTAGGTTGTGTCTACTCCTCAATAGCAAATCGCAAGCTTAATCAACACGGTTATGTCATTAAATTAAAAAATGCAGTCTTAACACAAGTTTGCAGAGATGTCTCAATTACACAGCGAAATGTATTCTAACAATTCTTCTCTGGTCTAGCCACTACTGATGGTATTTATAATGATTACAATTCGAGAGGTCGACCACTGGAAGGGTCGACCTCCTCTAAAAATGGTAAATCCCATTAAATACGCTCTAACAGCCTTTAGCTTCTATAAACTGAATGAGCCACTCAATGATTAGCATAGCTGATTAATCCAAGATGTCAAGAGCTCAGTAGTTGGAGGCCACGAGGGGGAACAAAACCAAGGTCGTCGATTCACCCAGCACGAGCCTCCAATATAACAACCACCAACTCGTCTACGCTCCAAGTGTTGGATGCAGTGTTGGATGAAGTATCGGATCGGGTGTTGGATGAAGTGTCGAACGAGCTACCGGATGGAAAATTGCATTGTGAATTCGCCCTGTGACACACAGATCATGCATTAGATCCTTATAAACATTAAATCAAACTGAATCTAACTCAAAACCATTGCAAAACATCAATTACGCATGCCTTTTATTAATCCATGATGAATTGATACAAAATCCTTCGAAAACTTCTTCAAAATGGTTAATAACACATATAATACCGGTACAAAAAGGATTCAATCATCATCATAAAACAACCAAATCACAAGCCCAACATGACCACTTGCTCAACTTTTCAAATAGTTAATGTTCTCTCAATAATTGTAGTTGTTAGCTCCCAAAATCAATCAGTCACTATGGTTTCATTTTGTGGTTGATAGCATGGTTATTGGTAGTTTTCTCCATGTTGTTTTAAGTTCTTCTAGTGGAAAAACTTAGGTTTTTAATTCATATCTTAGAAATAAGTCGATCCATAAAGGGCTTTTCTTTAAAATTTCATGAAAATACTTTCAACAGTTAACGTGTGTTTCAAAGTTGATGATTAGCTGGTGAAAGCGACGATTTTCAACAATTAAGGAGTACTTTCCCGCAGACCGTTAGCTGGTGAAAGCGCAGAACACCTGTGTTTCCTCCACGTTTTCAGAAATCAAAAGATGGCATGCTCAACACACGTCATGTAATCATTATAAGGCACTGGTGAAAGCAGATAATGATGAAGATTCTGTTTTGCACGTCTAAATCAGATATCAAAGCGGATCGTGTTTGTGAATGCATGCTTCACAAGATAATGGCACTGGAGATGACGATTTCAAATTCATCATCACAGGTAAAGGAGCAGTACTACTCAGCTGGTGACATCAAATCGACACTTCATATCCCCAACATGCACCATCCACAGGCATATGTTATGGTTTCATTTTTGAAAGACAACGTTGAGAGTTTTCACCAGCGCCAAACCTTGGCTCAAACAACAAATTACAGTGATTTTGTTTGCAAAATTGTCTGGGGTTCGAGTTGCAGATGGCAGGGAAACAAAGTGGTTCATTGTTAAGGAAAGAATTAGACAGTCTATCCTTTTTACAGGCACATCCAGAGGTACAAAAACGCTTCTCAGATGCAGGTTGCATGGGATATGTTGAAAAGTTACAGAATGGCTGCCACCAAACAACAACTGAAGCATTTGCTAAATTGTATGATGGAAACAAAGCCTGTGTCGGGTCTTTAGAAATCGTAGTTGATGAAGCCTCCATTGCTACAGCAACCAGCTTACCTAGATCAAGCCAAAGCTGGTTCAAAACAACAGCAACCAAGAATCTCAATTTCAGAGCATATCTTAAGGCAGAATTTAGAAATGTTGCATGGAAGAAAAGCATGTTAGTTTCTCATTTGGAGGATGAATGGCAGGACCTGTTCAAAGGCATTCAACTCTATATAACCTCATAAGGCAAGTATGACAAGCTGATGTTATACCATTTCAAGCTCTTAGATCATTTCACAGGGAAAACTCTCCTAAATTTACCTTTCTTCTTGCACAAAAGCCTAACTAAAGTCTGTAAAAAGATTAGGGTTGAACCTCTAAGTATGAAAAACACTCTTTGTCATTTTGGCCTAATCAAATTGACAATTCTGGAGGAACTAAGACAAAGAGGAAGGAATTGGCAACATTTTGTTTTTTGGGAAGGCTTTGAAACCCAAACTCAGCCCATGAATGAGCAGAAGAGAGATGGAAAAAGGCAATTAACTCCTCAGAGCAGCTCGAGGAAGAGGAGAACTCTTCCAGGACCACCAGAAGATAGGATTTCTGGCATAAAGTCTCACAGGTCAAAGAAAAAGTTAAATTTTGAAACCACTTCAGAGCAGCCTACAGAAAGAAAGACAAATATTCTAAATCTACCATACACAGACTCAGAAACAGAGCCAGAGAAAGAAGATGAAAGTACAACCATTAAAAGCCCTGAACACTCCATGGAATTTGCACAGGATTGTGAGACTTTTACTCCCACTGATGAAGGTGAAACATCAAAGAGAAAAAAGTCAAAGAAATCACAGAAAATTAAGCAACTTAAAGAAGTGATTGCTCAATAGGAGGTTTTAGAAAGAGTAATTAAGGAGAGATACAAAACTCTGTCTGAAAATTTCGCAGAGACAAATGCAGCATTTGAGAAGTTGGCTCGTGAAAGTGTCAAGGACAAAAAGAGAAAGAAGAAAATCACCAAAGATTATAACAGTCTATGGTGGTTAGCAAAACGCCTTAAGAGGAAGATTAGAAAATTGAAGCAGAAGTAGAAGTCACACCCAGATCTACAAGTGCTAGCCCAGGTTGTTGTGAATATGCAAGGAGATAAAGCAGAGACACACTAAGTTTTTGATAAAACAACAGTTTTGGAGGTGAAAGTTTCTTTTTGGCCAAGACAGAGCTTTCACCAGCGCAAAGGGTAAATTTACAACCAGTTAGTTGGTGAAAGGCAGAGCTTTCACCAGCTAACCAGCAAATCATAAGGCGAGTTAGCTGGTGAAAGCACAAAAAGAATCTTTGAAAGCTAAAGATGGAGCAGGGCGATTTTCAAAGGATTTAAAGAAGTTCTAGAGCATTAAAGGATTAACTACTTAGTCAGAAAATACTCAGCATCAGATATTCGTGGAGATTTTGAAAACCAAATGCTAAATTGGTCTCTTAAAGTTTCGACTATGAGTAATTGAAGAAATTCAGCTACAGAAGACAGGTGCCTTTACCTTTTCCATGACACAATAGATTCCAGAAGATGATGAAGTACAGATGTCAAATTTTGATATAGAAGACATATCGAGTTCTAGCATCTAGTCTTTGTTATCGATTGTCTTAGTTAGTTTTATTTCCTATTTTTAGATACAGATCCAAGTTTTCAGGATCTTAAAAACTGATTATAAAAGGCTATAAATGCCTATCTTTTCTAAGAGACAGGGGTTCAAACTGGGAATACATTTTGTGCTATTGTATAGACTCTTATTGCTCATGTTCTTCTTCATATTTTGAGTAAATAAGTATGTCATCTAAAAATACAATGACAAACTTATCCAAGTATTCTCTGAAAATACCATTCATTAAACACATGAAGACAGTCGGTGCATTTGATAACCCAAATGGCACCACTGTGAACTCATAATGGTCATACCTTGTCATGAAGGCAGTCTTGCTAATGTATTGTTCTTTAATTCTTACGTGGTGATAACTTGACCTGAGATCAATCTTAGAGAATACCTTAGCATATTTCAGTTGATCAAAGAGATCATCTATCCTTGGAAAAGGATACTTGTTCTTCACAGTTACCTTGTTCAACTGCCTAAATTCAATGCAAAGCCTCAAGGTTCCATCCTTTTTCTTCACAAATAATATTGTGGCACCCTAAGGTAACACACTTGATTGTATATACCCCTTCTTTAGAAGTTCCTCCACCTACAATTGCAACTCCTTCAACTCCAGCGTACTCATCTTATAAGGAGTCTTGGATATTAGGGTTGCTCTAGGCATCATATTTATGGAGAAATCAATATCTCTCTTGGGTGGAATCCCTAATATTTCTTTAAATACGTCTTCAAAATCTTTTAGGAATGTGTAATATGTAATGCTTGGTACTTTATCCTTATGTTCCTCCTCCATATGTGTTGCAAATACTTGACATGCTTTCCTGAAGTTTTTCTTCAACTACAAGCCTGAAACTTCTCTAATGGTTACTACTCTTGAAATACCCTAAACTGACCTCAAGTTCCCTTCTTCATCCAAGAATGTAAAATCTTTATTATAACATTCTAGAACATCATGATGTCAATCCAACCAATCCATACTGATTAGGCATTCATATGAGCCCAAAGATACGATATTCAAATATTCCCTTGTGCTTAATCCATTCATGTCCATTGGGAATTCCTTAACCATCTCATTAATATTTTGTTTAGTTGTTGTAGCTAGCTACACCATCCAATGTTTACCAAGCTTTCTTCTTGGAAAATGAAATCTTTCCACCATCTTAGGATCTAGATAACTATGACTAGCTCCTAAATCAATCAAAATAGCAATGGGTTGGTTATTGATCTTACATTCCACTTCAATCATATGTAACTAAAACTCAACTTTATTGTTATCCAGAGTTGCTTATATCCTAGGTACATTTATGCCCATGTCCTCCACTATTTCAGCTTGCTATACATTGTGAACAGTCCTCACTTTTCACCTCTATGAGAGAAATATCTGTACATATGACCTCCCCCACAAACCCAACATTGAATAGGTGGTTTCCTTGGTCTCTGTCCCATTACCTCAATAATCTTGGGTTCCTTAGGAGTTGGTTTCCCTTGAGAATTATTTCATAAAAATGGTGGCTTTGTCCCCTTCCTCATGTTCCATTTTTCTCTTTTTCTTGTCTTCCCACACCTTTTGGAAAGTTGGTCTTCCTTTATGTTGATCATAAAGGAATTTATCTGTCCTTATGGTTTCCTCTAGCGTCTTAGGATCATCCAATTGTATCTTGTCACTGATAAATGTTGGCAGCCCACTCAAGTACCTCTGAATCTTAACTTGTTCATCCATGATGAAAGAAATATATTTTAGCAGCTCTAAGAACCTCCTTTCATATTCATCTATGGTCATACTCCCAAGCTTGAGTTCAAAGAACTCCTCCATCTTATTATCATAGTATCATTTGGTTAAGTACTTATTTTGAAAATACCTTTTGAATTCTCTCCAAATAATTTTTTTTTCATCAATGTGTTGCACTTGCACAAACTGATCCCACCAGATTGATGTTTTTCCTTTGAGTTGGTATATGGAATTTCTTCCTTCTTCCTATGAAGAGTAATTATGCAACTAAAAATACTTTCTCATTCCCAATAGCTAGGTCTCATCATCCCCATCCTTCTTTTGTTCTCTATCAAATGTAGGTGGTTTGATTTTATTCATTTCTCCCTATAGCTCATCCACCCCGGACTTCTTCTTTTGCTTCCTGATAGGGGATGGACTTGAACTAATGTGTGTTCTCCTAGTTGAATTCCTTGGAGAGTGATGGTGATGCCTACCAACACTTATGGTTCTTCTCCTCTCATCATGAGACCGGTGACTCCCTGATTTGCTTGACTTAGTCTCATTATCCATCTTCGTCTCTTTTTTGTCCAAGATCTGCATTAACTTGATGTTAAATCCTTCTCGCTGCTCTTTGGCTTTCATAAGCTTCTTGTTATCATCTTTATAACTTTGGACATCCTTTTGAAAAAAAATTATGCTCTCTGCCAAGTTCATGCTCTCTTCCTTTTCGTCTTCTCCATGCCCATTGGATTCTGTTATTGCATCACCCACGCCCATACCAAATATTATTCCTTCATCTTCATAATTGTAAGGTTCTTGGGCATCATCCATGTATTGGTTTACTGATCTTCCTATTGAATTTTTCTTACATTGAATTTTGTTCTTGGTTCTGCAAAATGTGTATGCAACAAGATTTTTAAGGCTATAAGAAGTTAACAAATCCATCATTTTATACAACATTTTGTTCTTCAAAATTTTATCAAAAATAATTTATTTCTAATTTCTTGTCAATTCTTAATATATTTTTTATATACATTCTTGAGCGAATGCAT
>JASDQU010739848.1:138465-152968 GCA_032191745.1 Picea mariana
GATTAGAAAAGGTGGCCAAGTTGGTTTTGGCACCTATTTTGGTGGAAACAAGTTGGATTTTTTGCTCATCTCAGCCAATTCGAATTGTATCTCTTGGGAGAGTCATCAACTAGCCTTGGGAGGCTATCCTGCACTACATCAACATTCAACAAGAGAGGAACACCATGAAATCTGGGATTGACCTCATTTTTGGGGATCATCCCACATCTTTTGCAATCAAATTTTGATTTACTATTTTTAGCTTATTTGATCCATGTTTTCAGGATCTCAGAACTACTTTGTAAAGCTATAAATCTTAGGATAGAATATGAACCAGGCGTTCGATTTTGAGCTCTAGATGCTACTGTTTTGTAACAAGACACTTTCTTTAATATATCAGCCAGCAAGCTTCTTTCTTTGTTACTGTCAGACCTTCTTTTATCTATCTCTATGCTTATGAGTGGAATTATCTTTTGTCTCTGTTTAATGACCCTGGTAACTGTCATCTTACTTTTGGTTATTAAGCAAGAATCACAAGCATCCTTGGCTAGTTTGTTGACCCATCATATATATATGGTGTTATATATGTTCTGGTTGATTGATTAGTTTTCTCATCCACCTGTTATTCAAACCTATCTGACAATAGCTCTTGAAGGCCTTGTGTTGCATGATTATAGTTAAGACCGTCTTGAGAATATAACTTAGACTTTCAGATGTTCATCTTGATCCAAAACCCCAACACATTATTGAGAAAATAGTTCCTAAAAAGATTGAGTTACCAGGCATCTCTGACTTACAGCCTAGGAGAGTTTCCCGGAGTGATAACAATAACCTAGCCTAAGTTAAGTTCATTTATGTCAAGCATCATTTATCAATTACATCGAGTTACTGTAACCAGTACCAGCCTTATGTAGCGCAACCAAATATCTTTAAGAATGACTTATCTTAAGTGAGCAGTACAATAAAAATTCATTACCAAATTACATCCATCACAAGTACCTCACACTTAATAATTAATTATTAGAAGACAAGGCTCCTTATATATCCATTAAAGGAATAAAGAGATCAACACACATTGAGCCAAGCCATAATAAGATAAGTCCCATACTAACCTACATGTCCATATATATGGATTTTTAAAAGAAGATCAAGTCTTAATTTAAAAATACAACTAAACTCATGCTGACTTATAATTCCAGTTTTTAAGAATTTAAGGAAGGACCCAACAATTTCTTGTAAGTTAATGAGCTTGCAAGAAATCCTAGAGGATGTATAAAGTAAAATATTATACATCAAGAC
Source organism: Picea mariana (assembly GCA_032191745.1). Lineage (NCBI taxonomy): Eukaryota > Viridiplantae > Streptophyta > Pinopsida > Pinales > Pinaceae > Picea > Picea mariana. The sequence continues at coordinate 139,744 of JASDQU010739848.1, forward strand.
TAAGATAACGAAGGAGAGAAGAGGTGATACCAAACGTGCAAGACTCCTTCCAAGTAGCAGATTTTATGTTTCATTGGATTAAGTTGCTAGTTGACCTATGTAGATGAAAACACACCACTTCAAGAACCAAAATATTTATGCACTCAACAAAGAAAGAGCTCTTATACATCACATATGCTTCAAGAAATATGTGTCCATTAAGATGCAAGGAGGGGAAGCTCCAAAATTCAAACCATACACAAATAAGAGAGTAAATCCTTATATAGGTTTCAACTCAACTCTTCTCAACAATAAATTAATATTTTTTTTCCTAGATCCACTAATCTCTCCAAGGAATACAATAAAGTAACCTTTTCAACAACTTCATTACTAAAAGTAGCAATAATTTGTTGAGATCCACTTCTTAAAAAGAATCGATAAAATATGCTAGGAAAACAATACAATAATGCTCTAATGTAACGAACTCCATGTGATAAATCAACAATAATAAAATAAAGGAATTGGTTACACGACATCCTCCACAAAGTTCTCGAAGGTGAAACATCCCAACAATAGTCCATAAAATTGTGTACCATGTGGCCTCAAGATCTAGGGCACTCCCCACCATGGGCATACATCAATAATGGCCTCCCAAAAAAATTAAATCTCTCAAGCAATAAGGGTGGGGAAGTCCTTAAAGGAATGATCAAAATGTGGTGAGAATTTTCTTGCGATAGATTTTGAAAACACCATAACTATATCAATTTTTGACATAATTTCTATTATGACCATATTTTGGAAATCTCGCGTCCAATTTGCAGCTAATGGGAATGATCTGGTGAAACTTGGGGTACTTTGTCAAAAGATAATTTCTTCTGAATCGAGTTCGCCCTCAAAATATGCAATGAGACACTATATCTAGGGTTCAGAGCCACCTAGATTTTCTCCAAGGTGGATGTGTAGCTTTCCAAGGTGAAAGATCCAAGAATATCCTCATAATATGACATGTATGACTTTCTAAGTGAGATGTCCATCAACAAGTAATGAATAGAATTTCCCAAATTGGATGTCCTCCAATATATGTGCATAAAGGTGTGAGAAGAGGCCTCAATAAGTGGAACATTCCATACAAGATCATAAACAATTTAATCAATAAACCCTCAATAGTATATTCCCACAAAAATGGCATTGAAAAATGTGCAATGGGAAGTCTTCTAAGGTGGATGCCATCCTCCTCATAAGGCATGCACCAAGTCAACTCACCAAAGATAGCATGTGTGAAGGCTCAAAGAGGTACTCCCATCAATGAAGGCATGGACGAGTGAGTAAGGGTGGATATCCTCCTTAAATCAAACAAGTGTATCCATGGTACATGCCTCAACATGTGGAACATCAATAATATTTAACTATCTCCATGAAAAGAAGGGACAACCTCTTCTTATCAAACAATATGCCTACATATTTGTGCACAACACTCCTCTAAGATGGCATGTGTGGACCAATAATGCATGAGGAGATGTGTAAGATGGTATATCCAAGGAAGAATAAGTCAAATGAGCCATGAATCATATGATAAGTCACCAAAAGTCCAACCAACTCATCAAGGAGTAGGTTGACCTCATGAAAATATGCATAAAATGATGCCAAGTGTGCACATGCCTCCAAATGTGAATCAAAGAAGAAGAGTACTCTACATAAAACTATGTTTCATACCACAAGTAACCCATCCATGTGTGAATATCATCCATAAGAGCTCTAACTATGTTCACAACCATCCACCCAAGTATCAAACCACATGTAAAAATGTAAGTACATGCCAAGCACTCTATTCCATGATGAAGGTAACCAAATGGAGATGTCGATACCATGTCTACTTAGCCCCAAAGTGCTATGACATTCCACCAATGGATCCATACATCCTCATGTCCAATAATATTGCAAAGAGTGGAGACTAGAACATCACATGATCAAGTGTAATTCTATCTCTATGATAAGCAAGTATAAAAATAAACGCACCACCAAAACCTCTAGAACATCATCATCCATGTCATCAAAAATCCACAAAACCAAGTGAAACCATAACCATCCAAAGATCGTTGTGATGAAAATCACAAGGGAAAATTCACTAGTATAGGCCTCATGCAAAATGAAGGGTAACAGAGAGAAAGTGTCAGTTTTTTGTTAGTGGCATGGATATGAGTAATTTATTTGATGAATTGAGATGTAAAAACATTTGATGGTAGCCTACTTAGATAGGTGTTATTTTTCAAAAATATTTCTAATCACTCACAAGTCCAAATATACACAAATATCCCAATATTAGTTTCACTACCCAATTTGTTTATAGGATCAAGATGCCAACAAAATTTCCCAGAAGAAAACATTTCATTTCGATGACAAGGGATTTGCGAAATCAAAACTTGTTTGGATGAAATATTAACCAACCTCATTGATTTTGATTCTAAAAAAAATGTGGTGTTACTACAAATTTTGACCTCTAAAAAATTTAGATATAAATGAGACATCAAAAGTTTCATATCAATTTGAAGTTGTGTAAATATCAACATGGTGATGTGGTAGGGTGGTTTTCAATGACAAATACATGTTTCTTTTTTACTATGCCATTAATTTGGCTTTTCTCATGGTAGTGTTGGGGGTATTCCTGAAACTTGAAATAATAATAAGACAACTTGAACTATTATGTTTTGAAACCTGAATGATTATTAGTTAGACATTTATGATGAATATTTACTAATGGCCTAATTGAATGGAATCTTGGGTGTAATTGGTGACCCATTGTCATAGATTGTTAATATAGCAACACTCCCCAACTTTCTTGTGATGAGTTAATATGGATCACAAATGCTTATTGAAGGTTATCCATTGATGGCATGGAATGGTTATGATTTTCAAGGTATATTTTGAAATCCGATCACATTCCCACTCGATCTCCCAATGACATCTATAAAACAAAATTTCTATTTAATTAGCAGTTTAGAGAGTTCCCGAATGATTCTCTCCCCATCTATCATTGTCTCTTGCAACATAATAATACAAGGTTTGATATTGCCAACTAATCTCTTTATGTCCAAATTATTTGAGGGGTTGGCCATCCCTCTACAATTGAGGGTTAGACAAATCATTTGGAACCCTTGACTAGGGCATTTTCTCTAAGAGTCACAATTAAACATAGTCTTTTCCCACACTTGACTTCCAAGGATGCTTGTTTTTGGGTCATATACATGAATGATTTCATTCTCCTTTGATTGGATTTGGGTACTTTCTTTTCAAACAAACCTAAGTCCCCCACAAATGTTATTGGAAAATCGAGGGTGCCTTTGCTTTTAGGTCTTTAGTTGTAATTTATTGATTCCAAGTGATTGGAGTCTCGTGTACCCTTTCCATCCAAGGTACATTCCATGACAGGGTTTGCAAGGTGACCCTCTACAATTCCAGGAATAGGTATGAGAGGAAGTGGGTTGGGATTATTTATATTAGAAAAAATGGGTAGAAAATCACTCAGGGGTTTTGGTTCTTTGGTCCCAACCTCATTTCCCCATGTCCTAAAAACAATTTTTTTCGAAGAGTGAGATTGATGAGTCTTACTTGAATTTTCCTTGTTCTCCTTGTTGTCGTTAATTGCTTCCAAGTTAGGTTCTTTTTCTTGTCCAATTCCCAAGTTCTGAATAATTTCTACCATAGGTCTCGTTAGAAACCCTTTCATAGTCACTTAAACCCCTACATGCTCTTTCCTATTTGAAATTTGGATTGTTTCTAGTTGCAATGTCTCTGAGCCTCTTGGATGCTTCCTTGGAGCTCATTTATTCCTCATACTTGGGTAATTGCACTCTACAACAAGATGCCCATAATAGTGGAAACATATACATATAAATGGAATTCCCTCATAGTCTAGATTAAGATGGATGAGATCAACTCCCCTTATGATGTCCATCGATTCTTCCATACCTTTACTCACTTCCAACCATACCAATATTTATGCCATGCCATAGTACCTTGTCTCTATGAATGATAAATATGCTTCATAAAAGATACCTAAAGTGTTACCATTTTTTTCAAATACCTCCTCAGACCACAAAATCAATGGAAACCCTAGGATATGAACCCATATTGGGAGGATGTCCACACTAGCCAATCGAGCATCGAACTCAATATGTCATTTATTCAAGAATAAGGATTGAGATCCCCACTCCGAAGTTGGTGCAATATTTTCTTGGTTTCTTTGGTTGACCTAAAAACCCAAAGTAGACATACTTTTCCCATAATCATGGTACATGGATAGGCCCCCACCATTGGTTCAATTCTTCAATATCTATGAACTCATTCTCTTCCTAGGAAAATGCCCTACTAGCGCTTGGTCTCCCATCTCTATTATGTCATTAATTGTTTTTCTCCACCTAGGTTTAGGTTGATGGCGTCATGTTTCTTTTTGATACATTTAGGTTTATTTGGATTTATCAAGCCCTCCTAAGACTGAAACCCTACAACCTACGAATTTGAGGATGGACCTCCACTCAAAAGTTGCAAATCCAACATATTTCCAATAAAACCGAAACCAAAAAAACTATCCCGTCGACCAGTGTCATAGTTGCAAAGGATATCAAACTCATTGTAGACCCCATTCAATGTGATCACTGATTCATAATTGGATTATGATGAGCCACCATCCTTCTTTGACCATGTATTCAAGATTGATAGATTTGTAGGCTTGGGGTCATTATTATTTGCATGGGGTGAAACACATTTTCAATAATGGTCTTTGTATTGATTTTTGAAAAGAACCATCACCCCTTCCTCCATCTACCTCAAGATCCTGACACCATGATCACCCAAATATTATGCTAGCTCACTCAAAATATCCATGGTGGCTTCCTTCAATGGTATTGACCCCAAATGGTGAATCCTGCTAGTATCCCATGAAGCATCCCATCAACTTGACCCAGGGATGAACCATATAATTTGACACTCCAAAGGATCATCAAATAATTCCACAACTTCCTCCTCATAGACCATTCTACTTTCCACTTAGCCTTTCCTGACCATCAACGATGATAGTTTCACCCTACGTACACCTAGCTATTCTCGAGAAACCATTTTTAGGACTGTAGTTGGTGAACATACCAATGAATTATATGCAAACATGATAGCATGGAATGTGTTAAGCCATAAATAGTGGCACATTACCCCTCAATTAGGGAATATTACATTAGTAATGTTATTTTATTTATGTTGGCTTGGGTCCATTAGTTGTAATTGTACCTCCTAGTCTCCTATATATACCAAGAAGACCTTTTCATTTGGAATCATCTTGAATTTGAAAATTTATGTGGTGTATAAGGAGGTTTTCCCATCGAAGAGGCTTATTATCTAAAACTCTCTATTTTTCAAGGCGCTGAGTACTTATTTTGAGGTTTTTCTATGCTATCTTGATATTTGGTTCCTAACATTTGGTATCGAAGCTCAAGGTCTTGGGGTTTCTGTTGGAGTTACTTCACACACACCTAGGATTTATTTTTCCTAAGGTTTTTCCTTGTTTATTAGTCATAATTAGTCATTATCTAGTCTCTATATTTTAGGAGAGAATATTCCACCTGGAGACTATTCTCTTTCAGTTGACACTTCAGTTTGACTAGTTGAATTGAGTTTAGATGCTGCATTGGTTTTGTCACCATGCAACATTGGGATCATAACCAGCTAATGCACACTTTCCTTAGGATCATCACCAGACTAGCGCATTACCCTCGATTTCCTGAGTTAACTCCTCACTACTCTCTGTTCAGTTAGTTAACTGAAGACTGGTTGACTAGTTAACTCAATTAGGTGACAGTTCACTCCTGTAACTGCCTGAGAGACTAGACTAGGCGGAAGTTCACTCCCATAATTGCTAGTGTGTCCAGATCACTCTAGACTACCACTATGGCTCATTAGTTACTCATGTATCCTATATCTATTGTAAATTATTCACTCTTTGAGTGTGGAATACGATTAATGAGAATTCTTTCATTCTTTCTCTCCTTCTTCTTTCTCCAATTCTCTCTGCAAATGTGTGTATTATTGTTTAGCTAGATCTATTCTGTGCAGGTTCAACACATTTACATGGTATCAGAGTCGACGAACTGCTAAACAAAAACTACACCAAATTATTTTTTGCAGGTACTGAAGATTGAAGAACGCAAAACATATGGAATTTATGTTTTATTCACCGATAATACTTCTTATGCCTCATAACTATTTGGAGTGGAAGCCAGATATTCTAATTCTTCTCAGAAGTAGAGGCTTATACCAAATAACCATGGCAATGGAAGTAGAGCTTGATTCCGCCGATGAGAAAAATGACTTTTTCAATAGACAAGATATGGCCATAGGATTTATCTTCTTGTATATTTCTCCATAAATTCTCCACCAAGTATATGATGACTCACAAGAATCAACTCCAAATGAATTATGGACCAGATTGGAGGTTCTATTTGGGGATAAAGAATATTGTGAAGATTTCATGCAGGAGGTTGAATAGATAGAGTCAGAACAGGAGCCATCAGAAGATCAAGTCTCTTATTATGAAAAGTCTTCTACAAAAGTTTTTGCACAAATTTGTATCCCATTAATTGAAGATGATGTCTACATCATTTCAGATTTGTTTTCTGAATTTCATGTGGAAGATATATGGCATGAATCTCAGGGGTCACATGCAAACACTTTTCCATGCGCAATGCATGCATCTTAGGAGACAAAAAGGGAGACACACACATCAGACTCAATTCTGATATTTTCTGAGCACTATTTGCAGAAACAATTTGGATATTTGAATTCCTCTCGGGAAAATATCCAATTTAAAAAAAAATCGTCTGAAACGGAATCCGGGAAGTAAAGTTATGATCATTTTAATATCAACAAAATTTCAACTTTTTTTCGGAAACGACCGCACAATTTTCAAAGTGTCACCCAAACCTTATTTGGATCTTCTTCATTGCAAGAAAAGAAAGTGGATATGTATGGAAATATCAATGGTGCATCTATTTCATCAGATCCGTGCAGACATCTACATCTTCAACAAAATATTCAATAAGCAGAAACTTGCACAATTGCAAGGTCTTATTGGAGTGAAGGACACAGTTGCTTAGCAACTTCTTTTTGTTCCATCTCATTTTTATTTTTTTTATGCATTGTAATTTGAGGGAGGGGTTTTCCCTCTTTCCTCGTTTATTTCAGTGTATCTTTTGTATTTGGGTACCTAACATGGCCTTGTTGCCGAGACCCATTCTTTATTTTCACCATAGTGATGTTTAGGGGGGGTGTTGGAATTACTTCACACACACCTAGGATTTATTTTTCCTAAGGTTTTTCCTTGTTTATTAATCATAATTTGTCATTATCCAGTCTCCTATATTTTAGGAGAGAATATTCCACCTGGAAAATATTCTCTTTCAGTTGACACTTTAGCTTGACTAGTTGAGTTGAGTTTAGATGTTGCATTGGTTTTGTCACCATGCAACATTGGGATCATCACCAGCTAATGCACACTTGCCTTGGTATCATCACCAGACTGGCGCATTACCCTTGATTTCCTGAGTTAACTCCTCACTACTCTCTGTTGATTCAGTTAACTGAAGACTAGTTGACTAGTTAACTCAGTTAGGTGGAAGTTCACTCCCGTAACTGCCTGAGAGACTAGACTAGGTGGCAGTTCACTCCCATAATTGCTAGTGTGTCTAGACCACTCTAGACCACCACTATGGCTCATTAGTTACTCATGTATCCTATATCTATTGTAAATTATTCACTCTTTGAGTGTGGAATACGGTTAATGAGAATTCTTTCATTCTTTCTCTCCTTATTCTTTCTCCAATTCTCTCTGCAAATGTGTGTATTATTGTTTAGCTAGATCCATTCTGTGCAGGTTCAACACATTTACAGTTTTGCTGCTACATCTAATACACCTTGGAATTTCGCTATAAATTTTTTTCTACGACGTTTTAGAAGGAAATCCTTGGAAGATATTTAGTAGACAGATCAAGGTACATGTGGTTAACATTTAAGCTCTTGAAGCCTTATACTTTCAAAGATATATCCTGTGTAAGATAGGGTTCTGGAATCATCCTGAATTTATTCATCTTGGAATTTTCTCTAATTTTTTTTTTCTGTAATATTTTAGACCCTTAAATCTGGAGGATATTCATAGAAATTATCAAGGTATATGGGATAAAAGTTTTAGCTTATGGGTCATCCTAATTTTGTAGATACACCCTATGCAAGATAGGGTATCTGACTAGTCATATTAACTAGTCTCAAACATGTCTTATGGGTAAAATAATGATATCTTCTTCAGTGAGTATCCAAATTAAGTGAGACTAGTTGCATTGGACAATGGATAGTGTGTAGTATTTTTGGCACAAGTTTTAGAATCAAATATTAGATATTGTGATCTTGGCACGCTTTACAAGTATGCTCTCCTGGAAGGGACAAAAATCAACAAGGTGTGGGGAAGTTACCATAACTTCCATATGGAACATCCAATTTTGATCATAATTATGGCATTGCAGAGAAGACGTATAAGAGAACTACAAAAATAAACTTTCAAACCCAGAAGGGCGAAAATTTTGGAGATACAATAGAAGAAATATTGTCTAGCATAACCACCTTGAAATCAAGGTTTAAAAGCAATACTTGGCCAACATGTCACCAAAAAAGGGAACTTCTACACTAATTAAGCCTCTATATATTCATACCTGGACTCTTGATGAAGGTGAATAAATATGCCGAGACATAAATGATTTACAAAAGAAGACAATAACAAAAATGAACTAGAAGGGATGATGGATTCAACTGAAGCTAAGTTGGAGGCAATAATGGATACTAATATGGAGGGTTTAAAAAGGGAGATCATGGAAGGATTGAAAAATTTTCTAATAGAGAGGACACATGAAAGTGAAAATGTATCCCATGAAATTCATGATGAGGAAACGAGGAAGATGAATCAAGAATGAAGAAACTCTAACTTTGGGTTGAAGACCAACCACTTTCCTAAGATCGATATGAGAAAGTTTGATGGCAAGGATCCAATCACATGGATATTTCAGATGGAGCAATTCTTTGATATACATGATGTGCCACATACACAAAATGTACGAATTGCTTCTTTATATTTATAACTCAATCAATTTGTGTGGTATCGATGGATTTGTTCTCACAAATCACTCGTCACTTGGACAATTTTCACGGAAGAAATGATAGCATACTATGAGGATACAAGGAGCAATACTTTCTTTAGCCAATTGATAAAATCTCAATTAAAAGGGTTTAGTTGCAGAGAACATTGAGAACTTCCAAATATTTAATATAAAGGTAACGAATATTCTAGATGAGCACCTGATTGATGTATTCATAGGAACTTTAAAGGATAACATTCAACATGAGTTTCACCTTTGGGAACCCAAATCATTGGAGAATGCATTCAGGGTGACAAGAAATGTTGAAAGTAAAAATATGGCTATGGCTAGTAGAAGGACCACTCCTAACATCTTTCAAGAGAATAATGTTCCTTCTTCTAAAACACTTCAAACTACAAGGTTGACACCTCAACAATTGGAGGAAAGAAAATAAAAAGGTTTATGCTTTAATTGTGATAGAAAGTACAGTAAGGGACATAAGTGTGGTGAGAAGAAATTATTCTACATAGATTGTGAAGATGAAGAAGAACAAGAACAAGAAAAAGAACCATCTCAAGATGAAAACGTAGAAGTGATTTCTTCTGAAGAGTTGACTCCCATGATATCATGTAATGTATTGGTTGGAATTAGCACTCCTCAAACCCTCAAGATCAAAGGATATATAAAAAAGAAAAAGGTAATAGATCAAGGGACTTGCAAGAATTTCAACAGCAAAATTCCTGCTTATGGTTATCTTGAAATGCCGAGATAGACTGGTATTTAAAAGCAAGGTAAGGTCTAATTTCGTGGGTAAGGGAGTGAATTACCATAACTCAAATCAAAACAACCCTCTTAAATTCATCTCTAAGGTATCCAATTTCAATCAATGAAATTATGCACAGAACATCTACTGTTTTTAGTAAATTCAATTCCTTCAATGCAGAATGCATGGATTCAATTGACCAATGGAAATAAAATTAATTAAATTCTGTTGAGCATTCCAACAAAAATGACCCTTATAAATTCTTATTGAGAACACATGTACATATCTATTAACAACCATTATTCAAATTCAGTAATTTAAAGCACACCAATGATCAGTTTAAATTCTTGAACTCAAGAATCATCAAGGATCTTGCTAATGCGTTTTTAGAGTTACAATCATAGACTATGGCGAAATTATAGAAGCGCTATTATACCAAGTAAATTTACGCAATTTCAATTCACAACAAGAATACCGTAAAAACAGACAACGAAGTCGAAGATGTTCATCAACAAAGCGTTCTTTCTGAATCTCCCCCTTGCTAATCGAAGAGACTTCACCGATACCTCCCAACCAACGCTAGGTGTACTCTTCTTCCCCCTTAGCCCCCTGAGTCACAAAGGGGCCATGCACACAAAACCATAAATTACTCTAGCTCCCAGCTTTCCTCGCAAGGTAAATCCACCACTCTCCTCAAGCTGAGTATCCCAACTCTCACAAGTAAAACCAATCAAAAATAATTTGGCAGCATAACTTTACCAATAACTAGTGTGATTCCTTTCCCATATTGACCATTTGCTTTATATAAATTTCCTCACTGACACATCCCCACTTGCACAATTAATTTGATTTTTAATTAAATAAGTTAGAATTATTCCCCCCTTACACTTGTCGCCCTCTCCCCAAGTTGCACAAGTAATTACATATTATATTTTAGTTAAAAGCCAGTTTCCCTCACCTTACCTAAAAATGCTCCTTAAATCGTTTCTAGTTGTCTCTTTATTCCCCATATTCCCATTTAACCACTGACGCCTTACTAAATCTGAGTTGAGTTAACATATGAGTCTTCTTCTAGTTAAACTAGTGGTAGCTAGACTCTACATTCCTTTCTATGCGTACCTTATTCTTTAATCTTTATTTCTTTCTTATTTTAAAACTGCCTTTTGATATTTTCTTGCACACATGTGCCTTATATCAAATATTTAGGTTTATTTCATTTTACTTAATTCTTAAATTGATTTACCTCATCCCTTTTTAATATAGTTAATAATTTAGTTTAGTCTCCTTACAAGAACTTAGACTTAGGCTTAATTTTTTGAATAGGCTTAGACTTTCATTTGGGATTTACAATCAATACATCCATTCTTTAATAATTAATTAAATCCGGCAAGGCCTAAATATTTTTCAAGGTTTAATTATTCTCTCAAGGTTTTCTAGGCCACCTAGATTCATTGACTCAAGCTTTAATTACACGACATGCCCTTCAAGACGCAACTCCTTGCTCCAAGGGTGCCACTCACCTTTGACTGGTTTTGGTAGTTGTCCAACCCTTGAAGTTAACACTCCATTCGGGCGACCTTGTGACGCAAATGTTAGAATATAGAAGATTGTGTGCTCATTTTACCATTGATGATACCCTCGTCACCCAACCACCCTTGTGCCTAAGCCACCCTTCGAGCACCTTAACCTTGACTGAGAATTATTCCGGAAGAAAACCCTAGGCTAGATAACCAAACACGGTGTAGCGCATCTTCCTCCAAGGATAGTGCACCAACAATAGCTGATCAGATAGTCCAAACCCTAGCCAAGAGATAGTCCAAGCCAATATTGTAAACTCGTTGCTGTTGCAGCCGCACCTGCAACCCTCCTCCACTTGTGCGCACCAAATTGGGAACTACAGTGCACACCAACTGGGAACTGCAATTCTGAGATATGTCAAAATGAGAACTAGCGCCCTGTATTTATATTGGTTCTGCTAGATTTGCTGGGGCTGACTTCTCCTTCTGGATATGTGTCTGTTCAATATATTATTATTATTTCTGGCCGATTTCTTCTCTTGGAGGCTAATAACCTAATATAAATTATCTTCTTGAGCCGACAAGACTTCTAGGGTTATTAACCAACTCATTAGGGTTTTCTCTTGCTTTTCGGAGTCTTCTATTCTCGTCAGGTTCACACGTGGAGGTAAATACCTCCCGTAGCTACCATAATATTAACACTCCCTCCTAGCTAGGGAGGTATTTCAGGTAATGGTCTTGAGCACAAAAACATACCATTTACCGAGTAGCATCAATATAGTCGACTAGGCTATATCATGACTAGATCATGAGCATCACCATCACCATCAGCTGCATCATCTCTCGAAACCATACTTCATCTGAGTAATTAGACATGCTGCTGGATAAGTCACTCACACCATAGCATGATACAAGAGTCGCTCTTATAATCTAGAAGAGTAAATTCTCTTAACCAATTTTCGTCTGGAAAATCTCTGTTCATCATTCGTCTGGATGGTGATTATTTCCAATAAACTGCTGATAGTCTTCAAGGCAGTTAGAACAAAAATAGAACACAACTGTGTCTATCCATAGTAGTACATAACTACAATTCAGTGGTACAATACCACACCAAGTAACACACAAGTACTTGATCAACAACGTGTAGTTGCGAACAGTGGAACATATCCACCACATTAGTCTTCATCTACTGTCATACAGTCTTCATAACAAACATTTGATAGCAACCTGCATTGAAATAATGTTATGTTATAAACTAAATCATCTAGGCCAATATTTCACTCANTAGCCCGAAACGGTACGGTACAGCCCCGAAACGTCGACGGTCGTACCGTACGACATTTCTCGAAAGGGAAACGCTGTACGGTACGGCTGTCGGCGTTTCGGGGCCGTACCGTGCCCATACGACCAGGTTTCCGTGGATTTCAAAGGAAACTTAGGCAAATAAAGGGGCCGTAGGGCCCCCAAACTTCCAGTTAATGTTAGTTAATTCCTTTTTGGCCTTCCCTAATTAGAATGAAGATGATTTTATGTGTTTTTGTTTTAATTAAAAAAAGAAACTTCTAGATGTAAACCAAAACCCTAAATATCCTTCATTTGCTATAAGAAACCACTTGCTTCACTCATTCCTTCGCCTTGTGTCTCGCAAGGGTGAAGAATATACAAGTGGACCTCATAAAGAGTGGGATGTGGATGCAGAAAACCCTAACTTAGAGCTCTCTCTTTCTGCTCTTGATATTGATGATGATGCAAGTGGAAGTGGAATTCAAGTTGCCTCTTCTTCCCATCGAGGCTCTAGTTCT